>JARYHS010002113.1:0-22737 GCA_031002005.1 Vandiemenella viatica
CGCACCTCCAGAAGTCAGCAATTTGCTGAGATCAAAGTGTAGTGTATGGGAAAATTTTTCGCTTCTCAGCCATTCGGCTAAGAACAAGGTGGATTGTATTTTTCAGTTTGCTTTTAAGTCGACGTGCGCATACTACAACAGTTTTTAGATGACATACAGACGTATTAAAAAAGAATGCCCGTACCTCCAGAAGTTTGCAATTTGGCTTAGATCAAAGTGTAGTGTATAGGATAAGAATTTATCACTTCTCTGCCATTTGTCTAAGACGAAATTGTAGTGGTTATTTGTGTTAGCTTTTAAGTATGCATGCTCATAGTTCAAAAGTTTTAAGATGAAAACCCATAGCTACTCAAAAGAATGTCCGCACCTCCAGATGTCACCTATTTGCAAAAATCACCCACTTAGATCACGCACTTAGAAAGTGGTAGTTTGGCTAAGGTCGAAATGTAAGGTTTTTTCTCTTTGTTAAGTATACTTGCGCATGGTTCAAATGTTTTAGATGAATATCCGGACGTATTAAAAAAAGAATGATCACTCTTCTTCAATTTAGCCATTTGGCTAAGATCAAAGTGTACTGAATGGGATAAAAGTTTATCGCTTCATAGCCATTTGGCTAAAATCAAAATGTAGTGGTTTTTATATGTTTGCTTTTAAGTATGTGTGCGTATACTTCAAAAGTTATTACATGTAAACCCAGATGTACTAAAATACAATGCCCGCCTTCCAGAAGTTATCCATTTGACTAACATTAGAGAGTAGTGTATGGAAATTTTTATTGATTTATAGTTTATGTGTGCAAACTTGTACTGATATCTTATTATGAATTCTGGGTCCAGACGTATTGGAAACGATTGACGAAAAACCTATGCCATTGCACTTCTCAAGGGATTAGGCTAAGTTCAATGCATAGTGTATTTCTTTTTTTTTATTGAAGGTAATCATGGTTAAAGATTGAAGGAATGTCTTACAGCTCCTGGGGATTGTAGCAAAAATCAAGGGGTATTCTATTGTTCTGTTTGTTTTCTCGTATATGTGCGAAAGGTTATACTGATATCGAATGAAATCAGTAATTCCAGGTGTACTTTAAATGAATGTACACGCATTTAGAAATTGGTTACGATGGAGATTCAGTGTTTTTATTTTTTTTAGAAGTATTCTTGCGCATAGGTCGACAGTTTTTTGATGAAATCCAGACATATTCAGAAAGAATGTCCGCACCTCCAGAAGTCAGCAATTTGCTGAGATCAAAATGTAGTGTATGGGATAAGAATTTATCACTTTCATCCATTTCGCTAAGATCAAAGTGTAGAGGTTCCCCTGTTTGCTTTTAATTATTCGTCCGAAAAGTTCAACAGGTTTTAAATGAAATCGAGACGTACTCAAAAAGAATGCCCGCACCTGCAGAAGACAGCAATTTTCTGAGATCAAATACACTACACAAAAAAAATTTCGCTTCTCAGCCATTTGGCTAATACCAAATTGTATTGGTTTTTTCAGTTTGCTTTTAAGTATACGTCCGCATAGTTCATCATTTTTTTATATGGAATGCAGACGTACTCAAAAGGATTTTTCACACCTCCAGAAGTTAGCCAGAAGTTAGTTGGAATTAATCACTTCTCAACCATTTGGTTAAGATCAAAGTGTAGTGGTTAAATATAAGTTGTTCACATGCTGTCTTGCTAAACGTTTCACTGCTTGGCTTACGACAAACTCGGTATTGTCCCTATGCCAGAAGGGCTTGATGGCTTTTGATGGTGTTTTGAGCAAAATTTTGCCCTTCAAAACAGAATTGACGAGGCTAGGTCTGGACAATGTGAGTTTTGTGCTGTCTTGGTTGATTTTTTAAATGCCTTTGGATCAGTGCCACATGAGGCAATTGTCTTCGCTCTGAGGGTGGCAGGTGCAGGTGACCGGTTCGCCAAATTGATTGGTAACATCTATCTAAACAGTTCTAGCCGTGTTCCAGTCGGTTCATAGGTTACCGATATCATCTCGGTCAACAGTGGAATCCGTCAAGGTTGCCCCCCCTATCGAGTCTTCTATTTAACGTAGCCATTGACCATATTCTCCAGTCCATCCAGGGAGACCATGCTGAGCACCGTGCGCTTGCGTTTGCGGATGATATCACACCAATTGGCAGGACTATTGCAGAGGTGCAGCAGAGCGTTGACAGAGAAGTGGAATTAGCTGCGAAAATTGGGATTACGGATAATGCAGCTAAATGCTCTTCCATCCATATATCTGGAGTAACACCAGTAGGAACAAGACCAACTGTGTTCCATATAGCCGGCTCCCCCATAAAACACCTTATTGATGGAGATCAGAGACAATTTCTGGGGAAACCAGCAGGGTTTCAAATTGTACCTGAACAATCCGAAATGAAGAGGATCTGCGAAAAGGGTCTCAAAATTCTTCGCTAAAAACTTGCACGATGGCAGCGACTCGATGCTGTTAAAACTTTCTGTATCCATTACTGAATTTTCCCATGTGGATGGGGAAGTACTCCAAAACTGAATAGAAGCATCTTGACGAACTCCTTCGCCCTGAGTTTAAGCGAACACTCAATCTTCCATCAGAAGCGTCAAACGAATATCTATATGGTTCCACTAATGCTGGGAATTGTCGCATTCCTGAGGCAGCTATGGACTCTAATATTGCGATTGTTGACGGGGCTTTTTAATTATTAACATCGAAAGATCAAATGACCCTGGACTTAGCGCAGGGTGACTTATCGTCCACAACATCTCGACGTTTAAATAGACCCGTTGACTATATGGACATGGCCGATTTCCTAACGGGCGAAAATGAAGGGGAATTCCGACAGAGATCAAATGCATTGTTGAACATATGGACGTGTGCCAGGGTAGCGTCGAGAAGGCTGGAAGTTACTTGGGAATCTACCAATTCAAAACCCTCTATTTCTAATGGTTCCCCCATACTACATCCTTCTCACAGGTACTCGGTGATGCGTGCATTCCGCTCTATAAGACGCAAAACCTATGACAATAGGCTGGTTGAGCTTCGGAGCCAGGGCAAGGTCGCGGAATGTGTAGGTCTACACCGCTCCAGCTTTCACTTTATAAAGACTGGCCTTTTTACAAGATTTGTCGACTGGCGATTTATCCATCGTGCCACTCTACGGCTGGTTCCCCTTAACGCTGTGATGAGGAGTGGTACTAATAGAGATAAGTCTTGTAGGAGGTGTAACTATCCACAGGAAACCCTCCCTCTTGTTGTATGTCACTGTATGAGGTACTCAGAACTTTACACAAGACGCCATAACTCAATCGTAGATCGCGTTATAAAGGCTGCCAAGTCTAGATTTTCAATCATAGCTTAGAATGAGGCTGTGGAGGGCTCTCTGGATTTACAATCTTACTTAATACTACAGAGGGACAACGAATGTATCATAGTTGTGTCACCATACCTTTCTAAAATCGACCAGCGGCATTAAATGAGGCAAGGAAGGCAAAAACTGAAAAATATACTCCTTTATCTAATGAGTTGGGCAAGAAGTTTGTCAAGGTAGATGTGGTAGCTATTATAGAAGGTGCACTTGGATCGTGGGATCCAAAGAATGATACTCTAATGAGACATCTTTGTAGCAGGAAATACTTAGGACTGTTCCGACATTTATGTCTCTGATGTAATTTGCTTTTCGAGAGATATCTATATCGAACATATTACAGGCCGCAGATAATGTTAGGCCAAGAAGATATATTTGATACATATCCATATACGTCTTTTATATTATTTGTAGTTTTTCCCTTGGTTTTCTATTGTTATCCAATAACATTATTATCTTATTTGTTTTGATTGTTTTATATATCTCCTTTAACCTTTTTTTTTTACTATATAATTTATGACAACACTGGATTGTGACATATCGTGAAATGTTAACACATCATATTGCAAGCCCCTAGCACTCGAAATGCTATGTATTTATTGAAGTAAGAATTACTAATAAAAAACTGTTATTTCTGTTAGCTTTTCAGTATGCATGCTCATAGTTCAAAAGCTTTTAGATGAAAACACAGAGGTACTCAAAAGAATATCCCAATCTCAACAAGTTAACCATTTGGATAAGATCAAAGAGTGGTGTATGGGATAAACATTTATCACTTCTCAGCCATTTGGCTAAGATCAAAGTGTAGTGGTTTTTTTCTGTTTGCCTTTAAGTATGAGTGCGCATAGTTCAAAAGTTTTTAGGTGAACACCCAGATGTGCTCCATTGGAATTTTCGTAAGTCCAGAAGTTGGCCATTTTACTAAAATCAGAGAGTAGTGTGTGGAATAAAATTTTATCGCTTCGCAGCCAATTAGCTATCATGGACGTGTATTGTTTGTTTCTTTTAATTTAAAGTATACATATTCAAACGTCCAATAATATCTTTTTATGAATTGTTGATCCAATCGTTTTGGAAAAGAGCGACGAAAAATGTAGACCATTGCGCTTATCGAACCTTTGGGCTAATTTTATCGGTCCTAGGGCATCTAGGAAAGATCGATCGGTATAATATTTCTCAGATTGTTTATAACTATATGTACGAAGAGTTCTGCTGATTTCGGATGAAAAGTGTGATCACAGGCTTACATTAAATGAATGTACACGCACTTAGAAGTTGGTCGTTTGGCTAAGATCAAAATGGAAGGGGTTTTTTTCTGTGTATTTGTTAAGTATACTAGCTCATAGTTCAAATGCTTTTAGTTGAATATCCGGACGTACTCTAAAAGAATGGTGGAACCTCTACAAGTTAGCCACTTGGCAAAGATTAAACCTTAGTGTATGGGACAAAAATTTATCATTTCTCAGCCATTTGACTAAGTTCAAACTGTAGTGGATTCTTCCGTTTAGTTTTAAGTATACGTGCGAATAATTTAACAGGTCTTCAATGAAATCTAGACATACTCAAAAACAATTTCCGCACGTCTTGAAGTTAGCCATTGGGATAAGATCAAAGTGTGGGATAAGAATTTATTAAATCTCAGCTATTTGGCTAAGTGTTTTGGTTTTTTACTGTTATCTTTTATGTATTCATGCTCACAGTTCAAAATACTTTAAATGAAAACCCAGACGCACTCAAAATAATGTCCACAACTCCACAAGTTAGCCATTTGGCTAAGATCAAAGTGTAGTGGTATTTTCTGTTTGCTATTAAATATTGGTGCCAGTACTTCAATAGTTTTTACATGATTTCCACAAGTACTTAAAAAGAATGTTCGAACTTTCAGAAAATAGAGTTCTGCAATTATCAAAGTGTAGTGGATGGGATGAAAATTTATCGCTTCTCAGCCACTTGGCTGAAATCAAAATATACTTGTTTTTCTGTTTGCTTTTAAGTATGTTTGCAAATAGTTCAAAAATTATTAAATGAAAACCCAGTTTTTTTAAAAAAATATTTTTTTTAAAAAAATTATTATTATATATATATATATATATATATATATATATATATATATATATATATATATATATATATTTGCTGTCGTCAGTCTTTAGACTGGTTTGATGCAATCCTCCATCCCTTCCGATCCTGTGCTAAACTCTTCATTTCTACATACCTCTTACAATCCAAGTCCTCAATTATCTGCTTCATATATTCTAATCTCTGTCTTCCTCTACAGTTCTTACCTTCAACTGTTCCCTCCACTAACAAATTAACCAATCCAGCATGTCTCAAAATATGACCTACCAGCCTGTCTCTTCTTTCTGTAAGCTTCTTCCACAAACTTCTTTTCTCACCCATCTTTTCCAAAACTCGTTCATTTCTTACTTTGTCTGTCCGCCTAAATTACAGCATTCTTCTGTAGCGCCACATTTCAAATGCTTCAATTTTCTTTCTTTCCGGTATTCCTAAAGTCCATGTTTCGCTACCATAAAGTGCTGTGCTCCACACATAGAGTTTTAAAAAGTTCTTTCTAATTTCTAGATCAATATTTGAAACTAAAAGGTTTATCTTTTTCATGAAGGCTCTTTTTGCTAGTGCTATTCTGCTTTTAACATCATTCCTGCTTCGGCCATCGGTTGTAATTTAGCTTCCCAAGTAACAGAACTCACTCACTTCTCCTATTGCATCCGATCCTATTTTCGTATTTAATCTGATAGTATTGGTATCATTTCTGCTACATTTCATTACTTTTGTCTTACTTTGATTTATATTCATTCCAAAATCTTCATTCAGTATTTTGTTCATGCCATTCAATAACTTCTCAATATCCTCAGCCCTCTCTGCTAACAAATCAATGTCGTCAGCAAATCGTAGCATACTGATTTTTTCTCCCTGAAAACTTATGCCACATGGAAATTTTTCTTTGACTTTCTTCATTGCTTCTTCTACATACAAGTTGAATATTAACGGGGATAGACTACAACCTTGTCTCACACCCTTTTTAACTGATGCATGTCTCTCGTGATTCTCTACTTTTATTAAAGCCAATTGATTCTTATATAGTTTATAAAGTATTCTTCTATCTCGATTCTTTAGACCTGACTTCTTTAAAATTTTGAATATCTTGTCCCACCTAACATTATCAAAAGCTTTTTCTAAATCAACAAATGCCATAAAAGTATCTTTGTTTTTCTTGATCCGCCCTTCAAGTATTAATCTTAAAGCCAAAATTGCTTCTCTTGTACCACGATTTTTCCTAAACCCAAACCGATCTTCACCTACTATCTCTTCTACTACCCTTTCCATCCTGTATATTATTCTGGTCAGTAATTTTGAAGCATGTGATGTTACACTAATGGTGCGATAATTCTCACATTTGTCGGCTTGTGCTTTCTTTGGAAGCTTGAAGATGATATTTTTATTAAAATCAGTTGGCATTTCTCCTGTTTCGTAACTTTTTGATATCATCTTGAATAATCTTTCGATTCCTTCCTCTCCTAGGGATTTAAGAAGTTCTGCAGGGATCTCATCAATTACAACTGCCTTATTTGCTTTCAAGTCATTCAGAGCTTTATTAAGTTCTGTCCTCAAAATAGGATCTCCTAAGTCATTCATGTCGACATCGCCTTCCTTTTCCAAAGCACTAATGTTTAGGTCGTCCCCAACATACAGTTTCTCAATGTATTCCTTCCGTCTGTTAGCTCTATCTTCTGACCTTAAAAGAGGTTTCCCATCGGCAGCTTTAATGTTCTACCTCTTTTCTTTATTTCTCCAAAATTCTGTTTGATCTTTCTATATGCAACATCTACTTTTCCTGCGACCATTTCCTTTTCTAATTCTTCAAACTTTTCATCTAGCCATTTTTCTTTTGCTATTTTGCATTTCCTATTTATTTGATTTCTTAATTTGTTTGTACTGCTCTCTTCCTGCTTCATCCTGAGCATTTTTGTACCTTCTCCTTTGATCCATCAGCTTCAAAATTTCTTCTGTGATCCAAGGTTTTCGGGCAGCTTGTTCCCTAAAGCCTAATGTTTCTTTACCAGCTTTCATTATTTCGGTCTTTAATGCATTCCATTCGCCCTCGGTTGAGCTCCTTTCAGAGTTACTTCTTAGACCTAAGTCTACCATTTCTGCAAATTTTTCTCTTGTGTTAGATTGTTTCAGTTTATTCACTTCCAATCTGTTCTGCTTATACTGTTTCCTTATTCACTTAAATTTCAGCCTGCACTTCATTATTATCAAATTGTGGTCAGAGTCTATGTCTGCTCCTGGGTACACTTTACAGTCTAGAACTTAATTCCTGAATCTCTGTTTGACAATGATATTATCTATCTGATATCTGCCTGTATCCCCAGGACGTTTCTAGGTGTATATTCTTCTTGCATGGTTCTTAAACAGTGTGTTTGCCACTACTAGCTTATATCTTTCACAAAATTCTAGCAACCTGCTTCTTCACTCATTTCTTTCTCCTAGACCAAAACTTCCTACAGTATTCCCCTCTTTTCCTTCTCCCACTATTGCATTCCAATCACCCATGATTATTAGATTTTCCTCCCCCTTCACATATTGGACTAATTCTTCAATTTCAGCGTGTACTTTTTCTATTTCTTCATCATCTTCCTGTGGTGTTGGCATATACACTTGTACTAATGTGCTTGGGACGGGCTTAGTTTCTAACCTCATCAAAATAATCCTGTCACTAAACTGTTCTTAATAACTCACCCATTTCCCTGTTTTCTTGTTCATTACAAATCCTACACCAGTGACTCCATTGACAGCTTGTCTGCTAATTATCCTGTGTTCCCCAGACCAGAAATGCTGTGCGTCCTTCCGTTTAATCTCACTAATCCCAACAACATCTAACTTAAGTTGTTCCATCTCCCTTTTTAAGTTTTCTAACGTACCTGCCCTATTCATACTTCTAACATTCCACGCTCTGACTTGTAGAATGTTTCTATCCATTCTGATGACTCCTCCCTGAGCAGTCCCCACCCGGAGTTCCGATTGGGGGACTATTTTACCTCTGGAATATTTTACCCAGGAAGAAGCCATCATGATATATGTAATTTGAGAGGATTACATGTCCTCGGGATACCCTTTGGGTTTCCCGTTGCCTTCTGCATCCCCATGTCGTTGATCATTTCTGATTCATCCGCCTTTAGGGGCCGTTTCCAACCCCAAGGGCAAGAGGGTGCCCTGAACCACTCCTCACTCTTCCGCCCTCCTTTCGTTGGCCGTTGGCAAGCAGTGGGTGACTCCTTATACCGGGAATCTTTCAGTCGCCAGAGCCTCGTCCTTGCAAACAGGGTGCACCACGTGAAGGAGAGGTTGACATTTGGTTGGAAAAGACTAGTACAGTCTCTCCCAAACCCTTACACCCCAACCCAGATGTAATAAAATAGAATGTATGCAGCTCCGGAAGTAATCCATTTGAATAAGATTAGAGTGTAGTGTATGTGAAGAAATTTAGCGCTTCTCAGCCATTTGGCTAACATGGAAGTGTGGAGAGTTTTTTTTGTTTTTAATTTTAAGTCAAGTTGTGCAAACTGTCACTGATATCTTATTATGAATTCTGGGTGCAGACATATTGGTAAATATTGACGAAAAACCTATACCTTTGCGCTTCTCAAGGCAATTGGCTAAAATCAGTGCATAGTGGATATATATATATATATATAATATATTTGTTTTGATTGCATGTAATCATGGTAAAAGTTCGAAGGAATCCAGTAATGTCTTATCGCTCCTGGGGATATTAGCAAAGATCAAAAGGTATACTAGTGTTCTGTTTGTTTTTAAATATATGTGCGAGGAGTTATACTGATTTCAGATGAAATCAGTAATTCCAGGCGTTCACCAAATAAATGTCCACGCACTTAGCAGAAAATCAAGCTATGGACGGCTCACTTGGATTACGCCCAGATTTAGTTATTGTGAAAGAAAATAAGTGCATAATCATTGATGTTACCATACCGTTTGGTAACCGGCCAACGGTATTTGAGGAGGCAAGAGGCATTAAAACGGACAAATATAATCCCTTAGCAGTAACATTACTCAATCTATTTTGATAATATTGATGTGGAATCTCTCATTGTAGGTGCTCTTGGATCGTGGGATCCTCGAAATGACAACATAATGAGACGTCTTTGTAGTAAGAAGTACCTTGGATTATTTCGGAAACTTTGTGTACCCGATGTTATTAGATTTTCCAGATATATATATATATATATTGAACATCTGTCAGCCCGGAGACAATGTTAGGCCGAGAAGCTGGGAAAATAAAGACACTTGATACATGTATCAAGCTGACCCATTTCTCTTTTATATGCTCTTTGTATAAGTCGTTTTAATTGTCTTTTCTTTTTCTTTTTGTAGTTTTAATTTTTGTTTAATTTGTTGTAAATAGGTTATTTTTCCTCCATGGAGTTTTTATTTCATTAAGTTGGCGGCATTTGTGGACAGTGACTTAAAGAGTATAATAATATACGGAATTCAAATCAAAGCAAGCCCCTAGCACTCAGATTGACATTGTAATAGTGAAGTAAGAATTACGAATAAACAACAATTTTTCTGTTAGCTTTCAAGTATGCATGCTGATACTTCTAAAGTTTTTAAATGAAAACCCAGACGTACTCAAAAGAAAGTCCGTATCTCTACAAGTTAGCAATTTGGCACAGATCCGAGTGTAGTGTATGGGATTCAAATTATCGCTTCTCAGCCATTTGGCTAAAATCAAACGATAGTGGATTTTTCTATTTGCTTTTAAGTAAACGTGTGCATAGTTCAACAGGTTTTAGATTAAATCCAAACGTAATCAAAACGAATGTCCGCATGTCCACAAGTTAGCCATTTGGCTAAGATCAGAATGTAGTGTATGGGATAAGAATTTTATCACACTTCAGCAACTACGCTGTGACGAAAGTGTGGTTGTTTTTTCCGTCAGCTTTCAAGTATGCATGCTGATACTTCTAAAGTTTTTAAATGAAAACCCAGACGTACTCAAAAGAAAGTCCGTATCTCTACAAGTTAGCAATTGGCTAAGATCAGAGTGTATTATATGGGATTCAAATTTATCGCTTCTCGGCCATTTGGCGAAAATCAAACGATAGTGGATTTTTCTACTTGATTTTAAGTATATGTGCTATTTGTTCAACAGGTTTTAGATGAAATCCAGACGTACTTAAAGGAATGTCCGTATCTCCTAATGTTAGCCATTTGGCTAAGACGAGAGTGTAATGCCGGGAGTGTCCTGATCGTTGGCGTCACCATACCAATTGACAACCGCAAGGCTGCATTTAAAGAGGCAAGGACAAAGAAAGTTGAAAAGTATGCCCCTGTTCTCGAAGCCCTGGATGAACACCAACAGTCGGTTGAAAGGGTGGCGGTTGTCGTGGGCGCCATAAGGTCCTGGCACCCTGAGAATGATAAGATCTTGAGGTGGTTATGCAGTAGTAAATATCTTGGCTTGATGCGGAAGTTACGTGAGTC
This sequence comes from Vandiemenella viatica, assembly GCA_031002005.1. Taxonomy (NCBI): domain Eukaryota; kingdom Metazoa; phylum Arthropoda; class Insecta; order Orthoptera; family Morabidae; genus Vandiemenella; species Vandiemenella viatica. Next base: position 10,877 of record JARYHS010002113.1, read on the forward strand.
GGACGTCATCAGGTGCTCCCGGGATATATATGTCGAACACCTGACGGTTCATTGCTGGTGCTAGGCTGGAAGTGAGTGCATTTTTATTAAATTGTGGTTTTTATTGTATATGTGATATGGTTTTTTATGTTTTGAAATAGCATGATTTTTTCTGATTTGTTTGTTAAAAACTATGTGATTATTTTGTGTTAGAAATCACATTGTACAATGTGTTTTGTATGTTGGAACTTTTAGTAAGATTTTAGTTATCCTTTTATACACAAAGATTGTTTCGATGTGGAATGTTTCTCTTTGAATTGTATCTCAAATAATTTGTAATCATTTAATTATATGGAAACTATTACTTGATATTGTGAACTTAAATGTATTGGAACAAAAATTCTCAATAACAAAAGCATGGGAATAATATTTATTGCTTCTCAGCCATTTGGCTAACATCAAACGTTAGTGGATTTTTCTATTTACTTTTAAGTATACATGCACATAATTCAACAGGTTTTAGATGAAATCCAAACGTAATCAAAAAGAATGTCCGTACCTCCAGACGTTAGCCATTTGGCTATTGTCAGAGTGTAGCGTGTGGGTGTAGCGGACTAGTCGAGTGGTCTAGCTCCTCTTCTGTGGGCGTAATTTGGAATCGGCAAAGAGTGTCTGAATACACAGGTACTAACCTTTAGTGGAGTTGCTGCTGCTGACCTCCGGCGACCTCGGCTGCACTATCCAGCTCAGCTGTAAGGCTATTTACTAATATCAGGTTCTGACACCACTGTGGATTAAGGCCACAGACCTGTGTGGTTGTTAAAATGGATTCACCAACTTAGGCTTACTATGGCAAACAGTAGGTTCTCTTATATTTTACCAGTGTGAACATAGCCTAGCTGTGGTACAATACTGTTTATTGCTCGTCCTTGACTGAATACAGATCACCCGTTTTGACGCCGTCTGCGAGGCTATCCGCATAGGCTTCTATTGGATTTACAATCTTCTGAAGTACAGGTAGATGATGGAACAATTACTTACATACATTGAGAATGGCTATCGGAGGATTCCACCAAGTGTTGCAGCATTGTCGACCCTAACGCGAGACCAGGCTATTGGAGAGAGAGAGGCGCTATTGACTATCCAACTGGCATAGTGGCGTGCCTACTGTCACTGAGAAGACCGAACGCATGTCCTGCGCTCCTTATATTGCCCGTATCGAACATTCTAGACTTCTTTCGGCAATTGACCGGCCAGTGTCCCTGGCTGTGGTATGCGCTGATCGTTTTCGTCAGCAAAACCTGACTCATTACTCTCGCGTGCGGACGGCACGCGAATCTGGCGTACTATCACGACTCACCTAACTCTCGTTTAGTTCTAAATCACACAACTAAATCTTTTGCCCCAAAACTTGGCCCGTTACATATTCCCCTTGTTCTACGAAGTCGAGCTTCCATGCGAGACATTATCTAAACTGTTAATACTATCAACGTGTTGCTTAGCCTATTATTTCTTAGTGTTGAATTTCTACTGTTTTATTGATTTTTCATCTAACTGTTCATTGGTATATGGACTTTTCATTTTTTTTCTATCATTTCCTTGTAATCATTGACAGTAGGCAAAGAGTTTACATGTTACTATCGTTTCAAGGTACGGGAGTACCCTCGCAGCTGCTTACAATGCGATAAAGTTTTTTTTACCCAATATGGCATCACCGCGAAAGTAGTTAACAATCCATTGGTTTGAAACATTTCTGAGAACTTGATAAGAAATTGTACATCATTAATATGGTTTACTAACAGTACATGAATCATATCGTGTATTCAAACCGAGCGTGGTGGTGTAACGGATAGCGTTCTGGCCTCGCATTCGGGAGGACGGCGGTTCGAATCCCCGTCCGGGCATCCAGATTTGGGTTTTCCATGGTTTCCCCAAATCACTCCAGGTGAATGCCGGGATGCTTCCTTCAAAAGGCCATGGCCGAATTCCTTCCCATTCCTTGCCCCCATCCTTTCCCGTCTCTAAAGACCACGTTGTTAAAAAGGGACGTTAAACTGTTAAAAAAAAAAATTGTATTCAAGTGTAGAGAACATCTGATTTGCTAAACAATTGTACAAAAGGATTATTATTAATTTTTTTTTTTGGAAAATGATATTGCAAGAAATTTCTCAAATATAATGGTAAGTTGAATTAAAGTAATAAATAGATGATATTACAAGTCATTCGAGATGAATTAAATTTCAGTTACTAACTCTCGAATTATTTAGTCCGATGTTGACCGATTAACTAAAGTTTGTTTGCTAAAGGTCTCTTTGTGCTCTGCTTGGAATTTGTCTTACTCTGACACTTAACACGTTAATTGATATTTCATGGATTTTACAAATGCTTTGTAATCGTTCAACATACAGATTATTTTAGTTCACGCAACATATAAGGTTCATAAAATATGACATCAAACACTGAAATTGTTTATAAAGTTGAAAATAACATAGTCTTTGGTACTTAACACCAATTGTGTTGCTGGTAGCGCCGTCGACGAGCTGAGTTGCGAGATTCTGCGTCAGCAGTTGGCTAATATGACTTCCGACCGTCCACCTCTGCCTGCTAGAACAATACACTTTGGGCCAGTACTAGTTCCAAACAATCATTTACAAACGTGAATTTTGGAGTGTTTCACAGTTTGGCATGAGAAATTTTTCAAATGAATTTCAGTTTAAACTGTTTTAAAATCAGAATAAATGAATGTTATTTGCTGCTTTCAGCTTTTTTAAAAAGTTTTTTTCATAATCTAATGATATACAAATGCAAAAGAAACAATTCTGACGATTAATTCAGGAAAACCGATGAAATTACCTTCATTGAGCTATGAAATAATGCGTATTGTTATTGTTTGTTTACTAGGAGTCTGATATGCGGCCCCCGCTCTCCAGCTTCAATCCAGCCAAAACACATTAGACAGTTTTTTTTTTTTTTAATGGCATTCGGCTACTGGGCCATACAGCCAGCTCAATGTGATTTGTTGCTATCAAGTATTGACACAAGGACACTACAACACGGACAAGACATTCACAGACACAACACTAAACACCCATGCCCTCGGCCGGACTCGAACCGGCGACCTCTAGCCCCTACGCTACCGAGGCCGGCATTAGACAGTTATCTGTTGCTAACTTTCCGGATGTGCTTATATTTCAGTCAAGGTTTACCTTCTGTAATTACTAATTCTATCTAATCGTTACTCCTATTCGTCCTTCACAGGGTGTGGCAAGGCGTCTGATCTTACAAATATCTGTTCCTGCAACGAAGATATCAACAAAATGTTAATGCGATCTGAAGCACCTCATTCGGTTTCCAGTTCTCTGGTTGTGTTTGTATTTCAAGACGAGCTTGTGATTTAAATCGCTTCCAACAATCATCTTCCTAAGTTTAAATCCTATACCTACCTTTAGAAAAATTCTTTCCTTTTCCATCCTCATAGCTTCTTAATCCACTGAAACAACAGAGAAATTAATTAACAATGTAACTAATCTTTCCCTAAATATGGAATTATTTAGAATTCGAAGCCTTATCACTCCTGCTATTCGAAACCTATATATTGTAACTTTTGATATTTTAGACTATTACTACCCTTCATTCACCTAAAGACACAACGTGATGTTAATTTTTTCTTTCTTTTTTTTCTTTTTTTTTTTTTTTTCTTTTTACCTTTTTCACCCTTTTTTTGTTTTGGTCTGTTTGGTCCCTAGCTAGGTAGTCATTCCAACATAGAGGTCTTCTTTTGTCCCCGTATTAATATTACATTCTTACATTAAATCTTCGCTTCCCTATGGCTTCTGTTTTCTTCCGATTGCGCTGGCTTACTATCTCCAGGTCATCAGCTGTTACAGTGTACTGAGCTTTACATTTCGCGCTTGTTTACATTCCACGCTGGAATACTATCTGCTTACGTGCGGTTTCTTCCGCTACTCTTGCATTTACTACAGACTTGTTTTGCCGACTGATATTTTTCCTTGTAGGTCACCGTACTCATACAAGTTTAATGCATACGAATTATCTCAAAAGTTTTAGTTACAGTCTTGCTGATTTACTTTAACATCTCGATCCCTAATTAATTAAGATAGCTGATGCAATAAGAGAACAATGAAATTAAACTGTGAATTTTTTATTTTTTTATTTTATTTTTTTCGGAAGAAAAATATACTTTAAGACTTTACCACACTTTTCCTAGTAATTTCGGCTATGATACTATGTCACTTAAAGAGATTGTTTGTTGTAACACTGGCCTACTTCCCAATTTTATCCTCGGGTTTATTTTACTTTCCCTAGGGCAACCTACTATAGGACCCGTCACTTCATAGGAACAACCTAAGGTTGATATCCAATCTCCTTTAGAAACAATAGAACTTAATCGTCAAAATTCAATTTAAAAGTAATGTAGTGGTGAAGACGGAAATGCGTATACTCGTTGAATACGAAAGGTATAAAAGATATATATTTTTAAGAAGATACAAAATGTTTTACATTTATTTCTTCCAGAATTACCAAACCTTGTATCCTCGAGAGATCGTGTAACTGATAGCATATTGTACGTTACAATCTTACTTCCGATTTCATTTTGTTAATTCTTACGAATTCACTACTCGGTGGCTTATGTTTACTATCGTGCTTGATCAGTTATGTATTCTTTACCGTTGCTCATATTCTGCTTTCTGTTAACACTATCTGACTCATCATTCTACTTCATCTATGTGGGGTGCTCGCACTTTCACGTTTAACCGCTTATCTGGTGCTTTGGCTCGCGGAATTAGATCGTATGGAACTAAATCATCGGGATGATTAGTCCTGATCTCCCATTTCCGCCTTTTACGCATTTTGCACAACGTTTTTCGGCATGGAGGATCATTCTGAAATTTTTTTGTTGAGCATGGAACTAGCTAGGGGATTATGACGTAGTAGCTCGTTTTGAAAAGTAAGCGTCCCCAATATTCTGAGCACTAGTCTCCCGAGTTTGGTGTAAGCGTTCCCGTTTGGGCTATCTTAGACGCCTCGCTCCTATTCCGCCCATCTGACCAAAAAACAAAACTAATTCTAGTAGCCTTAGGCATATTTTATCGCTTTCGTGACTATTAGCTTCCATTCTAAACTATGCTTAGTGAGTTCCTGAGACGCTCAACCACTATTGCATAGCACATTGTCAATAATATTTGTTTCACTATTTTACTTTATTCCCCCTACTGCAGCTTTACGGGACCCATATCTCACTTAGTTTCATGATACTAGCACCAGTTCAATATCGTGTATACTCATCCTCAGTAGTAGGACTAATGCGGAGCTGGCGTCTTTTTTGACCTTGACCTTGAAGGGGGGTGGGGACCTCCCTCTCCTCCCCTCCCTCCCATCCCTCCCCTCCATGACGTCACATCCGGTTCGCGGGAAATTCTAATGGACAAATCAGCGTTCACGTCACAAGATGGCGGATCGTTAGTTCGTTCCTCCGCCGCTAAGGGGGCAGCACCGGCCGGGCTTGCGCATGCGATACTTCCTCGACCGGCCGCCCAGATGGCCGCACAAACCTCAATCTGCGCAGACATTCAATGGCTCGCGTGACCTGAATCTATCTGAGTATTCTGTGGAGCTTAGTCGGGCGCACACCCCCGCAGGCGACAACGGTTGTTTCTATTCCAAGAGCGCGCCACAGATGACGCGTTCGGCGAGCAATGGGTCCCGTTATACACTATTCCTGGAGTGCGTAGTTTCCTAGCGCAGCGCTATTTCCGGGTGACGCGTTGGTTCCCGTTAGGAACTATTCCTGGAGTGTGTGTGGACTGGGATCTACTTTCGACGGCACAATTTACCGTTCGTGACAGGGTATAAATTCTGTGCCAAACTTCTTCTCAACCTCATTGATCACCAGTATCTTACAGAGTGAACATCATGGATCGAGTACTGACTGCTGAAGACATCGAACAGTATTTAGCAAATGGTGAGTGAATTTTCTATTATTAATTATTATTATAATTATTATTATAAATAAGTAAGTTTTATTTTAATTTTATTTACAGGTCTTCCCGTCTTAGTGTGAATACTTAGTGCATATGATTGACATTATTTATTTTGTTGCAGATGAAATGAATGCTGCTTGGCGTTACCAGTAAGTAGCTAATACTTTAAATAAGTTTTTGTGTGAATGCTTAAAGCATGTGTGACTGACATTATTTATTTTGTTGCAGATGTGAGTGGAGGTCCTTTGCCTGTGATTAACAATCAGGAATTGATGGATTGTTTTACTACTGGCAAGTATTTAATACTTTAAATAATTTTTCGTGTGAATGCTTAGTGAATATGTGACTGACATTATTTATTTTGTTGTAGATGTGAGTGGAGGTCCTTTGCCTGTGATTAATAATCAGGAAATTATGGATTGTTTTACTACTGGCAAGTGTTTAATATTTTAAATAATTTTTCGTGTGAATACTTAGTGCATGTGTGACTGACATTATTTATTTTGTTGCAGATGATGTGAATACTGTTGGCCTTACCAGTGTGCAACCTACTCACAAACGGAAGGCAACCCATGATGACGGTCCATCAAAAAGCATTAAAATGTCAGGTAATGTATTCATTTTATAGACTGCTTTGTTTTCCATACTTGTAACTATGAATCTAATTTTTTGTGTCTATTTTCAGATGTTTATATGTCACCACCAGACCTTGCAGCACTATGGGGTACTCCAATAGTGGACATAAACCAACCCAGCACCAGTGCGAGGAGTATTACAGCAGTGGACATATCCCATCCCAGCACCAGTGCGTGGGAAGATCCAAACGATCTATTAGCCACTATGTCGCCAGTAGAGGCACTCTGGGCTGCAGACGAACCATCGTCCCAGTGGCTGCCCAATACACCAGCAACCGTTAATGAGGGTGGGGAAAAAACAGGTAAGCCGGATGCTACGCGCTTGAAGCCAACTATCAGGGCAAGTGCTTACGGGAATAGGTTACTTCACATCACTGTTGTAAATACTGAAAATTTTAAAGATCCAGGCAATTTTATTAGAGCATGTTTCAAAATTTTTAATGATCAAATTTCCGCGATTATTCACAATCTTTCAACACCGGCTGTAAAATGCCAGGTGGGGTTGGATTGCCTCTTCCAAATTCAGAAGAACAATATCACTAACGTCAGCCATATTTGCTTTATGCCCAAGATGCGCGAACTCACATTAAGCGCTCCCCTGGAAGAGTGGTATGAAGTCTATGTGTTTCAAGATATCAAGAAGAGATTTAGTGAATTCCAGGACCGGGATAGTGGCAAATGCCTCGACCAAATTAATCTCCCTCGACATCCATGTAGCTAAATTCGAACCGTTGTATCGGCGGCTCTTCATTTATAGCACTGCCATCCGATATCCAAGCAAAGAAAGCAATTATCAATGTTCAAAACAAAGATGCTCGTTGTTTTCTTTGGACGATCCTGGCATTTCACGAACAGGTTGGCAAGGACGCGCACTTAGTTAGGAAGTATATTAAAGTCCGGTCCAAGTACCGTTTAGATTTTGCAGGCATAAACTTCCCTGTAAAATTGTCAGACATTTCTAAATTTGAGTGGCAAAATCCTGAATATTCGATCAATGTTTATGGCTTGGAACCAGAAGGTAAAAAACATAAAATTGTAGGCCTCCTCCATCATGCTGTAGTGAAACGCGGTTTCCATATCAACATGTTGTTGATTACAGAAGGTGAAGATAAGTTTCATTACTGCTGGATCAAGAACTTGTCAAAGTTAGTCAGGTCATCAATATCGAACCATCAACATAAAACATACATTATGATAGGTGCTTGCAGCATTTCTGGAGCAAAGATCTCTTGGAGCACCATGAGGTTGATTGCGCAAGGGGTGGGCGCTGTAAGAGTCGACCTACCCGGCGACGAAGACAAAACCTTAAAGTTTAAGGAGTTTGTACACCAACAGCGTGTACCATTCGTCGTTTACGCGGACTTTGAATGTTTGTTGAAACCCTTTCATACGTGCAGACCCGCCCCCGACGCCTCTCACTCCACATCAGTCCAGGAACACATCCCTTTTGCTGCGGCATACCAGGTCGTTTGCACATACGACCCTCAGCTGAACCGATTCGACTCATTCTCAGGTGAAAACCCTGAGACGTGGCTGGTGGATCAACTTGTGAAACTGGCCCATGACGTTGATAAAATTTACAAGGCAGTCACACCTCTTGTAATGTCGGCTGATGATGAGGCAAAATTTACCAGTGCCGCGGTATGCCACATCTGTGGTGACGGCTTTGCACCGGGGGCCGTTAAGGTTCGCGATCATTGCCACATCACAGGTGCATTCAGAGGGGCTGCACACAATAACTGTAATTTACAGTACAAAAATCAACGTACATACCCGTCTTTTTCCATAATTTGTCTGGGTATGATGCGCACTTCATTGTTAGGGCCTTAGCACACCTCGATGAAGATGGGATGGATGTCCTGCCCATCAACACTGAACGTTATATTTCGTTTTCGAAAAAGATTAAAGGTACGTCAATCACATTGCGGTTCCTGGACTCGTACCGTTTCATGCAGTCCTCGTTAGATAAGCTGGTTGGAACTCTTGAGGACCGTTTATGGGCATTACCAGTGCGTTTCACGGACCCAGAGCAGTTCCAACTAGTTAAGCGAAAAGGAGTCTTCCCATACGAATATCTGGATTCGATGGACAAGCTCAAAGAGGCCACGCTCCCTCCAAGTCTAAATTTTATAGTTCGTTGTCGGAGTCAGACATTTCTGATGAAGATTACGAGCACGCGACACAAGTGTGGGGATTTTCCAGATCAAAATTGAAGAATACGCAAGTCTGTACATGGGGACAGATGTACGGCTACTTGCAGATCTGTTTGAAAAATTTAGGGTGTATGTTTGGAGATGTACACCCTGGACCCCGCCACTATTACACAGCTCCAGGCCTTTCGTGGCAGGCTATGTTAAAGAGAACGCGTGTCGAGCTGGATCTTCTGACAGATATCGACATGCTTCTCTTTTTCGAACGTGGAATCGTGGTGGTATTTGTCAGTGCGTCCATAGGTACGCCAAGGCAAATAACCGGTACATGGCGGAGTACAACCACGACGCACCTGAAAATTTCATCATGTATTTTGATGTAAACAATCTGTACGGCTGGGCCATGTCGAGTATCTACCCTCTGGAGGGTTTCGATGGTTATCGGCCGAGCAGATTGCTAGCATAGACTTCATGAGCGTAGCAGCCGACTCACCTAGGGGTTTCGTTTTAGAGGTAGACTTGACGATTCCCCAGGATATACACGACTTAGCAGACCTACCGCCATGTCCAGACCACAAAGCCGCCCCTGGATCTACTTTCCCCAAGCTGATGACTACGTTGGAGGATAAGGTTCGGTATGTTCTCCATTACCGAGTCCTCCAGCAATGTGTAGGCTTGGGGATGAAGTTGGGCACGGTACACCGGGTAATTCTTTCAATCAGTCACCGTGGTTGAAAGAATACATCTCTCTCAACACGCGTTCTCGTCAGTCAGCCAAATCAGAATTTGAGAGAGACTTTTTCAAATTATGAACATTCAATTTTCGGCAAAACAATGGAGAACCTTAGAAAACACCGCGACGTGAAATTGTGTACAGGTTGGCGGGCCGCCGCGGTGCCCGCAAGCATGGCTTCACCACACTTTAAACGTATGACTATTTTCGAGAAAGACTTTGTGGCTCTGGAGATGGCGAAAGTGCGGATACTTTTCAACAAGCCGTCTACGTCGGGATGTGCATTCTCGATCTGTCTAAACTGCGGATGTATCGATTTCACTATGAATTCGCCATTCCGCAGTTTATACGCCCGAAATTACTTTATATGGACACAGACAGTTTCATCTATTTGGTGAATGGCTGTGATCCATATGAAGTAATGAAACGCAACAGGGAGGAATTCGACACGTCCGGATATAAAACCAACAATCGTTTCAATATAGAACCCTATAACGAAAAGGTTGTTGGAGTTATGAAAGATGAGGCGAATGGTTCCCTGATTGTGGAGTTTGCGGGTCTAAGGTCGAAAATGTATTCATTCCGACTAGAATCTAACCAGACCTCAAGACGGGCCAAGGGTCTGGGGCGCACAGTAACAAAAAAACTTAATAACAAGATTATATTGACTGTTTACATGGTGCACCAGTGAAGCACCACAAACAACTCCGATTTGCATCAAATCTCCATATAGTAACAACTGTTGAAGTATCCAAGCTGGGTCTGTCTAGATTGGACGATAAACGCTATATTTACCCCGACGGGATTGGGACCCTACCTTGGGGGCACAAGTCTGTACCAGAGAGTGAATGAGTTTTGTAAAATAAGTGTGAATGAAGAATAAATATAGCGTTTATCCCGTGTATATTTTACAGTGCACTGGAGGGTGGGTTGTGTTGTAAATATTTGTGAATATCATTAATTGTAAATAGTACAAGCAAAAGTTTTGGTCATCTGTCTATCATGACGTGTAAATATCAATTGATGAAGTTGTCTAATGTGACAATGATGTAAATAGCTGTTGATGAAGTTGTCTAATGTCGATCATGACGTGTAATTGAAGAAGTGTTGTTCATCTGTCTAATGTAAATAGTGTCATATTTTCTCTGGGTTTTGTCAGTGCACTGTACTTAGTATTAGTCATATACTGTAAAATGATCTCTATATTGTAAAATTGACTCAACTCTATATTGTCAAAGAAAATTGTAAAAAAAGTCTCTTAACTATGGTGAGGAGAGAAAAAAAAAACAAATATATGTTGTACTGATGTTTATTGAAGAATCATAATTTAAATAAATCTTTTACATTTATCCATGTGTTATGTGATTTATCAAAACCTAACCACTTCACTAATGCCATATTCTTCCTTTTCCTTATTACTCGTTCAACAAGAAATGTACTTGGATGTTTTGTTAATTGTAATTCTTGCTGGTAAAATGCTCCTGCAATATCTTTACCCTGATAATCTTTAAGTAAATAAGTTACAGGATTTGATAATTTACTTTTCTGATGGTAAACACTTCAGTTGACCAGTTTGGCAGGTAGCCTTTGTCAAACTTTTCTTTAAACCTACTAATCCTAACATGGTCACCAACTTTGAATTTTGCTGGTGTGTAAGTTGAAGGAAGGTATCACTATATTTACACATGCATACACAGAAAGAAGCACACACACGTGCATTTCTATGCCTACAGCGATCTAGACACAACAACTAGACCAATCATGACAACGAAAAAGTTGAGCTGACCCCCACATGACTGGCCAAAAATCATCAGACAGATGTGTTAGAGTGTGTGCAACGGATGACATGTTGTCGCCATCCATCCCAGTACTTATGCCATATGGTATTCATCATACCCAACTGATTACGTCCACCATCAACACTGATGGCCACTGATGATGAAATCTCGATATGGGAGTAGACTCCTATCAAAATAATTAGACACACAACCACATAGAAAGACACACACACACATGCACATGCATACACACAATTCCATATATCACTACACACATACAGGTAACTCGAGGAAAGGGACTGAACACCCTACGTTCAGACTGAATAGGTGCGGCATGTGTGAAGTATGATATGTCTTTGTCACACACATCAGTGCTCATCACACAAAACTGATTACGTCCACCATCAACACTGATGGTCACTGATGGTGAAGTCTCGATATGGAGTAGACTCCTATCAACATAATTAGATACACAACCACATAGGAACATGCACACACACATATGTCCATGCATACACCACAATTCTATACGTTACCACAAACATACAAGTAACTGGAGGAAAGGAACTCCACACTTCACATCC
>JARYHS010002114.1:0-10000 GCA_031002005.1 Vandiemenella viatica
TATGCCATAAAATAAAAGCACTTTATTTAGTTGAAAGATGAATAAATCTGATAAAAATAACAGAACATAAAAATTACCAGCAATTTTATTTCAGATTGCTATGTTAGTTTGCGAGGCTTATTTGCGCTTTGAAAGAAAGCTCAATTCACTACGTGCCTGTTATGAATGTCGCTTCTTCATCAGAGCCCCATAAGCCGCCAAGTTTTAGGGGTCCTATATGGCCTTCACAAATTTTTTGTTTTATTATTATTTACAGATAACCGTAGCGGTCCCGTAAATGACCAAGGGATAGATGACTGAGAATAGTGGAGGAGTGTGAATGGAAGAGAGGAAAGGATTGGATCGAAATGCTGACAGAGTAGTGGGAATAAATAAGAAAATGGAGAGGCTTGCGCATGAAACAGATGATTATGATGATGTTAGTATGGAATAACAATGATGTATGTTTGGCATAAGCATCTGACGTTAGTAGTATGAATTACGATTAAATAGAGCTATGTTTATTGCTGTCACTTTTTTGTATGATGTCCCAAACCTAATGAATTGTTAATTGCATTAAATATGACGCTAAAGAAACAATTTTTTCGCTAAATTAAATACGAGAGGCGTTCCAATCTTAATTATAACTTTAATTTCGCTGCTGATAAAGATAACAAATTTCAAAATTGTTTGAATTGGCTATTTGACTATTTTTTGAGAATAGTTTTAAATAGTTTATTGATACACGTTATTTACCGAATACTATTTATTTTTTGATAAATGTGTTTATTTTACGTAAAATTCAACGTTAAAATTTAGAGTTTTTGAACGCCCGCCAAAACGCTCCTTTGCTGGCTGGCGCGGGCCAACGATACTCGTGACGTCACGTGACAGCGGGCGCTCACTCTACGTAAGTAACGGTTGGTTTGTTTCTTTGAATTTGTGTATAAATTGTTGGAAATATGGTTTGTAAATAGTGTGTCGTACATCAGTCTACAATAACAATAATAAAAACTCTCCAAATAAACATTAGTGTTCCCGCATTAACTGAAATAGGAAAGAAATTCGCTGCAACTTGCTCATAGAAACCCAGATGACATTGCGACTAAGTCGCATATCATATACTGTAAATATAATTTGCACCATAATTTCTTTGAGATAATGTAGTGCGCTGTTTAAGGCAGTATCAGTAAAGTTAGGGTTTTTAGGTTCGATCCTCTCTTTGGAATATGTTTTGTTTTTTGTGAGAGTTTTTTTAGATAATAGTTGCTGTTGGTAGCGCCGCATATTCTTTTTCTTAAATCCACCAAAACATTAATTTTTTCCGAATGTTTCACAAATTTTTGGATAGCAAGAGTATTATAAAGTTTGAGACATAACCAAAAAAGACTTCAAAACTGAAACTGGACGTTACATAAACACCAATAAAAAGTTTAAAAAACTGAAAATTACTCGCGTATTAAAAGCAAATACCACATAAATAGATGCATTTTCCGAAATTGTTGCGAGATTAGCGTGCAATATTATTGTTAAAATAAATCCTATTATTCACCGGCGAGTACTTGGGTTTTGTTGCAATGATGATGTATCTCTGGTATGTTTCAAAATTAAAAGCAGGAGGTTATTTTTCTTCAAATCTTTTCTTGTATGACAGTAATTTATGTTCCAAACGGTTGCACGACATTTTAAACTTCTTCTTATAAAAGCTTGATTCTGTAAAGCAACAAATGGCAAACAGAAAAAAAATGTATACACGAAAAAAATATTATCCTAATCAAGGTTCGAATAAAGGATCTTCAAATTCCTATAGCATTCTTTAACCCTGCAGCTACCTGGTCACCATGGCATCGTTACTTTTCTTCTCGTTAATAGTGAATACTTAACATCACAGTTTCTACGTGCGATGAAGTGAACGCGGACGGGAAATAAATGAACAATAAATTCAGTTTCGTTGGTAAAAAATATTATTTATCTATAATTATGTATCCTCAGTTAAGAAATATTGTCCATAACATCCAGTTATTTAACTGTTGTGCTTACCATATACTACACTTGTATTTTTCTCGTAAATATTTCCTAAAACAACTAACTTAATTTAAAAGTTTAGTCATTCTTATGAAGGATTTCTGTTAATCTCTAACTTCCAGTTTAAATATAAACGATTCTCTAATTGAAGTTATTACATAGTCAAGAATAAACGTCAGTGGTTGTTTCTATAACTAGTCCCACAAATAATTTTCGGTATTTTTCCGCTGTAGGCTTCTACAAATTGTTTTTCATTTTGTATTCAACGCAAAATCTTATTATAAACAAGAGATAACCAGCAACAAATAGTTGAAAACTTGGATAGCGGGAAACACTCTATACACAGCCGCAGCGCTTGCAGGCATGTGACGTCACTAAAGCGATCTCCAATCCCAGATCGTTTTCGGTCACGTGACAAGAGGCAAGAAAAATTGGATTTTTATTTCGCTTTTTTAATTAAAAACAATCCATCTTTCTTTTGAAATTTAACAAAAATAGCTTTCTTAAGCATTAATCTACGCGAATGACTACAATTTGAAATATATTTTGAATACTGTCACATAGCCTATTCAGTCAATTCAGATTGGTGGGAACAGTGCCGGTTTAACCATCTAGGCGCCCTTTAATTTTTGATTATAATTTAAAAAACTTATTTTGAATTTTGCATCATATTCTTTATTGAATTAATAGAATACTGCAAACATGTATTTATTATTAATAATAATAGCACGTTTAAAAATTCATTCTCTAAACAATGTACCTGTAAACAATGTACCTGTAAACAATGTGTCTGTCAGTTGGTTGTGAAACATTTGATGGAAAACGAAATTAAAAAAAGACTAAAAACTTATTTTTCTAGCTTTTTTGTCAGTAAGCTCTCTGATAAGACTGGAAAAATCTAGGTTTTCTGCAACTTGATTGTCAGTAGACAGCGAGGCCAAGCTAGTTAATCTTATTTAAGACAGTACGTTTTAATCAATTTTATTTTTAAAAAACTGCGTTCGTCACTTGCAACAGTCACTGGCATTGTTAGCAGAATACGCAACGATATCCAGGTATTGGGATACAACTCTTGAAGATTGTGCTTTTTGTTAAAGTCTAATGTTTCGATAGGTGTTGCCAGACTGTCTTCGAGATAGTATTGCAGACTTAAAATTTCATCACACAACAAATCTCCGTCAATATCAGATTTAAAGTTCAACGTTAACTTTTCTTACAGTACTGAACAATGTCGGAGTTCTTCTTTATTTTGATTTTTTTATCTATTAAACAAGGAATTCCACGTGACAGTAAAATCTTGCATCTGATGAAATCCTTCCCGCATTGATATAAACACGGTATCTAAAAGAATATTAAAAAAAACTTGGCTTCATGATTTTTTTTATTTGAACAGTTATTGGTTCATCAATGGTCTCTTCACCCCTTCTACGTTAAAGTGGGTTTACACGGTTCACTTTTCGCAAATCACTCATGACGAATCACTCGCAGTGTAAGTAAAAGTGAATTCACTTTTCGTTTACGTGTAAGGCGGGTTTACACGGTTCACTTTTCGCAGTCACTAGGGATGATGAATCACTCGCAGTGAAAGGAAAGTGAACTGTGTTGACAGAGAATCATCCAAGGTGATCATCCAAGATGATGGATGAAAGAAGTTGGCTCGGGTTCAATTTTCGTTCACTTTTGGTCTTTCACTCGGATGAATCGTCAAGAGTGACGCGTGTAAACAGTCAAAATATGGAAGTGAAACTACCTCCTGGATCGGTCGCAATTGTTTGTTTATGATTGTAGTTGTTTTTAACACATAATTGTTTTTAAATGGAACGAAGAAATATTTCTTTATTTCTAAAATCTTTCCATCACAACCAGTGTTTATAGAAAACAGAATTTGAAAGTTATAAAAATAAAAACATTAGTGATAGGGCTACGGAGGACATGATTAAACAATTGAATCTCCCATTTTTGACGATAGAAGACAAGTACAAATTAAAACTTCACGAGTTAAATAAAGTTTTAAAACCAGAATCATGTGTAAATTGTGCTTCTATGTGAATGTGTTTCAAAGCAGTTACTAGTTGTAAGAAAACTAAGAGTAGTTTCTAGCTTCAGTTTAACCGGAAGACATTTTCTCATTAGTTTCCTGTCTTGTAATTAACGGTAAGTTTTTGATAGCAATTCTTTGTGATTTACACATTCGAGGATGATTTTTAAACGTCATTTTGTCCTGTAATACCCATTCTAAAGCGCCGCAAGCTCCAATTTCGCGCCTACCAAATTCTCATTTTTCAATTAACTTTTTGCACGATGTAACTTTTAATTCCTAAGGCAAGAGTTCTGAAAATTAAATCCACTCCAACACGTACTAGTTTGTTTGTCGCCATTTTGAAATGAATTGAATGGTTCATTTGTGATGATATATGTAAGTCACGTTTGTGGTTTGAAAATTGGTTTTTATAATATCGTGTTCGATACCTGTCTGTCTATAAGTTTTCAAATAAGAACAACATTTATCAAGCATTTCGTTAAAATAGATAAAGTTGCTTTACTCAAACGTTAATTTAAAAAAGATAGATAGATATGTTCACTTAGATCCCATTTGAGAATAATCTCGGGGATATGGAACAGTACATACCCTAATTAGTAATGTCAATATTACTGTATAATTGATAATATTATTATATACTAGCAGAGGTCCCGGCGTTGCCCGGTTTAGCTGTTGTTGATTTACCCATACACTGTTTTTATTCATGCAATCAGTAACATGTTCCAAGTTTTATACAATTTGGGCCATCAATTTCCGGAATTAAAACATACCTAGATTCATCCCCAATTTACCAAGAAAGAGGTGGGTTTAATTTGATTTATCCGTACACTGTTTTTATTCGTCTGAACAGATTCATGCTTACCAAGTTTTACTGATTTCGTACCGGCCATTTCCGGTGCTAAACTAACCGGTGATTTAACAGCACCCTTCCAAGAACGGGGTGGCTTGGGTGCTTTGATACGGAATGTCAGTTTCATTTTAGTCCAGGTTACATTTCAACCTAATTACATTTGCCAATGTTGCTGCTCGAAAATCGAAACATTAGGCACATTATTCGAAAATCGAAACATTACGTACATTATTACATACCACATACATAAAAATGTATCTGGAATGAATCTGTTTATTCCGGCATTACGCAAAAAATACATATTTTGAGTGGATTTTCAGAATTTGAAAGTTTGGGTTCAAAATTAAAATTTTACGTATATCTTAAGCCGTTACGGCACCTTTAATAATAATCAAGCATTATCTGAAAACCGCTGAATCGATTTTGAACGAGTTTTCGTAGCGTCAAACATTAGAAGTGTCTGAATGTGTTGGCTCATCTGCCGCTGGAGCTGAAACAATTTCTCATTATGTTGCTTCATCTTGCACTGTAGCTCAAAATTAAATTCTATTTCGTACCTGTATAGTTGAATATCAGGTATTCACAGTTGTATATCAGTTATTCAGAAATAAGCGAGAAATATAAAAACAAAATTCTTTACTTCGATTTATTTCAGGGATTTACAGACTAGGGCACCATGGTTATCATAGAAACTGCATTACGAAACAACGCAATAAATTATAAAATGAAGAAAACCTGCTTTGTTTTTCCTAAACTGTTTTTATTTGCAACACTAAAGTCTTAATACAACGTTCTATTTCTATTGAAAGCCATCAGCCTACGCATTAATTATGAACACAATGACTCTACTTTTAGCACCAAACGCCAGATATTGTTGTCTGACATTCGATATATCGAGAAATTAAATAGATTATAATACGACTGAAAGCTAGATTATGTTAGAAAGTAAGGAAAAATTTAATGTTTAGCTACGGGCCCAAGAGGTATGCGTCACATCCTGAGTATTTTGCTTGTGAAACCATGTAAAATCGAAAAATGGATGGCCGGACGGCAATTTGAATACAGGTGATCTCGAGTTCAAGGCTTGAGCGCTGTCGTTCAACCATCAAGCTGGCTTTATAGTTTAATTTAATTGCGATAGAGCCCACGCCCCTGTAGCAATTTCTCCACACACCCTTTTCCGCCTAACATAGTATTTTTGCCGTTTGAGTTAAGTTTTTGTATCTCAGAAATGTTGCATTTAAACTTTCTTCACAAGGAAACAACATTCCATGTCGATTTAGTACTAAAACAGTACCGGTATTCGTTGAGTGTGAATACTCTTTTATGAAAAATCTTTCAACTGTCGCGTTGCAATTTGGTGATGTATTCTTATGTAACACCACAAGACAAATCAAAACTGAAGATTATATATATATATACCTAATCGTTTACACTTCTCGTTAAACCAGATGATGGATTCTTATCTAACTTGACAAGACACATTGAAAGTGAAATTTAAAATATTGTTTTGTCCTTGGGATATAGTATCTCTAAATTGAGGTTGACAGTTTGAAACGCAACCTGGACCAAAAAAACTCCTAAAGTCACAAGGTACTACACGCTGGACATGTACAATGGGATTTTTTTTTTTTTTTTTTTTTTTCCTAGCACTTAGGTCAAGTTGAGAAGAAAATCGTTGTTTTTTTACTTTCGATAACTCGACAGCTAAGCGAGACATGTATTTTTTTTACTTTCTATCTGTCTCATTGAGTTATATAAGAATTCATCATCAAATTGCGGCGCAACAGTTGACGTAAAAACCGCATTAGTAAACAATTGAATAAATTATGAAGTTAATAAAAGCTGTTAAAAGCCATTGCATTACTAAACAACGATATAAAATATAAAATCAATAAAAGCTAGATTACATCAGATACACGCGCGTGTAGAGTGGAATTGCACCCCTTACCAAAAAATGTTCAGTTGTCCTAAGTCGTTATTATTTTCAACACTAAAGTTTTAATACAAACTTACAATGATAAAAAAAAATCAGCATACATATTAATTACTAAAGGTTGAATACAAACTTCAGATGATAAAAAAACCATCAGCGTACGAATTAATTACTGCGAACGAAATGAATCTGTAAGCGCCTGAAATTTTAGCTATACAGATTAAGTCATTTATGCAAATATAGAAAATCCAATACTGAAAAACACAATCAATAGGAAAAAAAATATGTTAAACGTTGGTTAATGTGAATAACTGAATCTAAACTTGAAAGCCAGAGATATTTTACTATTAGTTTTACCTGTATAATTCAGGAGTAGTTTATGTCGCGATACATGATGTTACAACGTGACATAGTGCTTATGAAAGTTGCTTAAATAACTGATAACTAAATTCCTCATACCATTGGTTGTAACAAAAAGGTTCAGTTTTCATTATGGTCCAGGCTGAATTTCAACCTAACCACAGTCTCCGCTAATATTGGCGCCACAAATTCAAAGCTTCAATTACACGCGCATTGATACAATCATTTTATCCTAAGTTAGCAACGTCGTCTATCGCGACGTAAACTTGAACCTATAATTCAACGTAATTTATCCAGAAAATTATCGTAAATAATTGCTTATAATATCATTGATATCGGAGACAAATACTAAAGCTGATGGTCATAGACATTGCCAGACATCAGGGACAAAGAAAATCTCTACTGATTTTTCGTTCTTAATTCCTCGCATTCAGTAGGGCCATCGAGCGTTTAAAAACTAAACACCCCGTATTAAAGGAAATAATATTTCAAGTTATGTTCAGTTTGAAGTATGAAAAAATGGTTATTATTGTAAATTGTTCATTAAAGGCTATGGTCAGAGATATTATATTGTAGTTGTGTGTTTAGTGCCACGTATGCAGCATCTAGTCAATCCTCCTGTGGAATTCCTCACCATACGTTCAGAATTTCATTTAATGCTTCTACATTATTTAACGTTGAAACATAAGACATATCAGACAAGTGCATTAAGATTCTAAGCTTTAAAACAGTGAAAACCCCATCGAAATCTGCTCCGTAGTTTCCGTTTTATAGATATAGATAGATAATGCAGAAACGATACCTACATAGCTGCAGCAAAGATTGTCGTGATTCCACACCGCAGCAAGAAGAACAGTTTTAATTCATTTTTCCAATAATTATTTAAAGAAATGTATTGGTCCAGGAATCGTTCTTGCCTGCCCTCTTTTCAATTATTGTTTAGCTGGAATTTGTCACGCAGACTACATAGCTGAAGAGTTAATTTCAATTTTCTAAACTTCTGTTATTTCTGTTATTTATGATTAAAGAGTCTAAAGGAAATATGTATGTTTAACAAATCATATGATCTATACATTACAATTCCTTTTGGCAAAAATTCTTTCTGTGGTGACTACGGCAATAAGACTAAACAAGTGGTTCCCATTTACTGTGAGGTTGCATCAATGGGTGCGCATGGTAACTTCTTGCCCAATGTAATTAAAAAGCCATTTACGCAAACATTACTACCCCTAAATATATTTTTTGGGCAGTTGTTGATTTTTTAATGATGATTGTTGTTGGATTAAAATGTAATAAATGGCGAAAAACTTGTTTCAATTTTTATTTATCTTTTCGGCTATAAGGGGTACGCGAGGTTGAGCTCTACCTTGAAGTGGTACTAGGAGAAAAACTAACTGGAAAGCACTGGACTAAACAAATGACCGGTCAATAAACAATGGTCACTGAGAAATAACACAGTACTTCATACAAAAAATACACCTTCCGTTTGCTGTTACTATTATCGAAGGCAAAGAAAATAAAGAAAAACTGTAGGGACGTCCGGTGTTTACACTGCTAAGTTTCAAACTTTATAAATGTTTTTCTACAGCGTTCTTCAGCTTGGTATCCCATGTTATTTTAACACACTTCCTGCTTTTGTTACGATAAATTAACATTCATCCATTATTTTTTTTCCAACGATATATACAGACTAGTTTTCAGTGAGATGTGCACTGGGGGTGAAATTTGTGGTGATATTCACTGTATAGACATTTGGTAAACAGGCTTTAGTGAACTCTTCTGCTTGACCATCAGCGAGAAGGAAGTGATTTTTCTAAGTTTTCACCGGTATCGCGTTTCCACCAACAAGGTAATCTCTTGCCGGTTATTGAAGATCACACAATTTTTAGTACGTGTCAGGTGTGATAGAAGGAACGAATGGCAAAATATTGTATGAAATAATGCGCAATTAATAGTTATCTCCATGCAAGACAAATCCTGTGGCACCAAGATATGGCCTTTTTAAAATCCTGAATAGTATCGATTAAAACGTAAAATATGTTGTCGTTTGTCTCATTACTATGATTAATATCAGGTTATATATAACGTAAGTGAAATTCGGAGACAACAAAGCTTCCAATTTTTGTAGCGCAGCTTACTTGCTAATACTAATAAGCTAATGCCAGGTTAAATAGTTGTATTCTAAAGATATCGCACATTCGATTCTGTGCTGTGGCGCGACTGATATCGTGATTTATCTACTAAAAATGTCTGAAGTAATATTCGTGATATGTTCGAGATGTGTTTGAGTGGTTATTACTAGGAGATTATTTTAAAAAATTACTCAATCGCCAGACTAGTACATCAGAAAGAGAGCATGTTGTAACAGCCCTCATACCTGAACTTTAAAAAGAATTGTGTTTTATGAAGTATTTGTAGTGAGCTAAAGTTTGCTTGAATATGATCCTGTATGTTTGTTTTGCAATTTCTGGTAAATCAATGTATATAGACTTTTGTTTATGAAAAGAAATTATTTGAAGGCCATTTAATATGTTTAAGAACCGAATTGTGCAAGAGAATTGCTTAAATGTTGGCAATTCCAAGTATTAATGCAAGTTACGATGTCTAAAGGACAATTTACTACAGTTTAAAATGATTTATGTAAATAATTTTGTATTTAAGTATCTTTAATTTCCATTTCTGACCATTTTAATGATATTAAATGATTATGTATTGATTCTGATTGTTTTTAATATGTTTCAATTGTTTGAGTAATTGTTAATGTTCGAGAAATATCTGGCGGAAGCTTTTGAAGAGTTCTAGAAATTTC
>JARYHS010002116.1:0-10232 GCA_031002005.1 Vandiemenella viatica
ACAAGAGGAAATAAGCGTCAGTACGGTGGGATTCCAATATAATTAATCGTTAATGATAACTCGGGAATTTCTGTCACACCCCCATTATTTTAATATATTAAATTATTTGGGTTTTCCATGGTTTCCCAAATCACTCCAGGTGAATGGTGGGATGCTTCCTTTAAAAGACCATGGCCGAATTCCTTCCCA
Organism: Vandiemenella viatica; assembly: GCA_031002005.1. NCBI lineage: Eukaryota > Metazoa > Arthropoda > Insecta > Orthoptera > Morabidae > Vandiemenella > Vandiemenella viatica. The sequence goes on from JARYHS010002116.1 coordinate 190, forward strand.
TTCCTTGCCCCCCATCCTTTCCCCTCTCTAAAGACCTCGCTGTTAACATAAATTCATCGAAGCAGGCAGACATTAAAAATTAATTCACCGACGAAGAGACGGGAAACAAACTCAATTTTTCACATCATGTTGGATTCGTTATGAACAATATAATATAGCTCACGAGTGTCACCTACATTCCGTGTATTTTAAAGGATGTATTAAATTATGTGTAATGAAACACAGACACTTTTAAAACTCAAAGAGGCATTGAAGGGGTTTAGTGATGTATGTAAGTATAACCTCGGTGAATCAAAAGCAAAGTTGCCGATTTGAAAACCAATTTCTTTCCCTACAGACATTTCTGAAGTGATTACATGATGTCAAACCAATCAGTCTGTAATTTTTTCATGCCTATATCTCAACCCTGTCTTTGGACAAGAGTCCACTTGAAAATATTTGTGACAAAGCCTTTCCCACACCAAGGCTAGAAAAAAATCAAAGTTTCAGTTTGACCATGGTAAAACTCAAGGAATGGAAGCATCAGTACGATACCTTGTTTCTCTAACTTATCTCTGCTGCCATTGGTATAAAATATCTCATCGCACTCGTAATTGTTGCCTTCCAGGTCAAACCTTTGTCGTCTGTCTATCCAGACCAATCTATGTATCAATTCTGTTATGCTTTCGTAAGCAATCACAAATTGAGTGTCCTTAGCTGCACTTTGTCTAAAATTCCAATCAATCCCTTGTAACACATCAGTGGTGATTGACACCTTTAACTGTTTTTTACAGCACAGCACTTATGTTCCAGGAACGAAATACCGTCTGTTAATCTTACTAATCGAATCGAAGTACGCCAGTCCTATGTGATAAAAATCGAGTCACGCTAAGCACAGAACATGCCTGAGACCATCGCCTGTGACCAAGGTGGAGATATAGAAAATTAACCCACTCCCTTATAGAAGAAATCCAGTGCCAGCTTCTACTGATATTCTATTCCTAATTCTTTCACCAAGATCCACCCCTAGCCTCATCGCCAACGTACCCACAGCACTTCCTCAAACCACCTTCTGTTTTCCAATGATTCCCAATCCAACCCCTGATCAGTTACAGACAGGGTTACCTTCTGTTCGTGCTTTAAAGTAAACCAAAAATTCAAAATTCGCAAAGTCTTCTCCTAATCAGTAGCCAGGTACCAAAATGTTCACTTAAGGTGGTTCCACTGCAGTTTTCCAGGAAAATTCTCCCTTTTTCCAGGAAATTATTTTTCAATAAATCAGGACCCAGGAGAGTTCTCCATTCGGTTTAAAATGTTCCCATCTAACGCCAACCTTCGGATTCAGGGCCAAGTGTGACATTTGTTTGTAATTGCATGCTTTTTTCAAGTACCACGATAGAGTTATCATAATGCTCTTAGCTAACTGATAGTTTCTATAACCCACATTTTCATAGAAGATCCCCACACATCGACAAGTATCCATAGGTGCAGACGCTAGTTCTATTACGCCTAAGATAGTGCTCACACTTGAACTATCGTAAATTGTTAGGTCAAAGTGGGTGTTTAGATATTTTATCCACTCAGGCCTCATCACCTAAACTCTAATGCGAGATTGTGGTCATGGTAACTTAGGCTCCATACACCATTCAGAATTATTCCACCAATATCCATTCTAACAGCATTATACGCCACCTACAGCCCCTCAACACTCTTACTATCTTCCAATGACATCCATACTACACCACACAAGCAATGGTCTGACTGTGGGTTTGTACCCAAGTCCTTCGCTTCTCTGGTACATCACCCCTCTCTGTTAAATGATTTTTATGTAGTGAGAATCAAAATTCACATGCCAACACAAACGGCAGTAAACTGTAAAGAGCACATCGAAATGGGAGATTGTCTAAGCCCTGAAACAATGGTTAGAAGCACACGTTGATGGTGAGCATAATTCTATAACCATATATTTTAGACTCAAATCCACAGAGGAATGACACACGCACACACTTGTATATGCATACAGCAAGGTCGACAGAACTTACAGCAAGCATCACGGAAACGATGAAGTGGGGGCAGAATTGTCGTTACAACTGATTTACTGGACAGAACTGTCGTTACAAAAATCATTAGACAGACGAGTTACTTACGCTTACATGCACAAAGAGAGACGCAGATACACATGTCCAAGACTACACAACTACCGGTACCAATCATGGAAACAAAAAAGTGGTGTAGTACTCTCTTGCCTCATGACTGGCTGAAAAACAGAAGTCTCCTTACATATCATCAGCCTGGCGAAATAGAAGGTGTACAAAAGATGACATGTTTTCACCATAAACCTAAGTGTTAATACCATAAATAGTGTTCATCGCGCCCCAGTTGATTATATTTACCATCAAAACGTCTCTCCCACACCGCAACCCTTTCTACCATTCAGTAAAAAAGTGACGCAGGTACCATGAGTTGCAATAGACACTTGACTATAAGATCTCACCCACAAATCCATACATCTCAATACACTAGCACAAACAAACATAAGTGGAGGGACAGCAAAATCATTCGTCCAGACAGACATTTTTATAGAAGGTATCACCATATTTACGCATACAGACACAGAGAGAGACGCACAAACACTCACATTTCCATGCCTTCAGCGAGCTAGACACAACAACCAGCCCCAATCATAGCAACGAAAAAGTGGGGTAAACCCCCATGGCTCATAACTGACCAAAAAATCATCAGTAACATATGTTCCAGGCACCATACTCTTCACATCAACATCATCTCATTTATTTCACACTACAGAGCTCACTACCATCCAGTATCATGTGTGCTAGGTACAAAACTGTTCACATCAGCACCAACACGTCTATCCCACACCTAAGCTTTTTCTGCCATTCAGTAACATGTGCCCCCCATGTACCACGAGTAGCAGTAGACACTTGGTCATCAGACAGATATCATAACTCCCATATTCATACTAGGTCTCACCCACAAATCCATATGTCACCTCACACAAGCATAAGTGCAGGAACAGCACATCATACATCCAGACAAACGAGATAAAGGAAGGTATCTCCATATTTACGCAAAAAACACACACAGAGATAGAGACGCATACACACGTACATTTCCATGCCTATAGCGATCTCGACTCAACAACTAGCCCAATCATGGCAACGAAAAAGCTAAACAGAACACCCATGACTGGCCAAAAATCATAGAAAGACACACATACACACTCACATGTCAATGCATTCACACAGTTCCATTCATCACCACACATAACTGGAGGAAAGAGACTGAACATGCTAGATCCAAACTGAAGAGTTACAGGATGTGTGAAGTTTGAAATCACAGCCACATCTCTCCCACACCGCAACCCTTTCTGTCATTTAGTAACATGTGACCCAGATACCATGAGTTACAATAGACACTTGTCTATCAGACGGATATCATAACCTCCATATTCATACTAGGTCTCACCCACAAATCCATACGTCTCCACACAAGCACAAACATATGGGAGGAACAGCAATTCATACGTCCAGATAAATGAGTTTAAGGAAGGTATCACCATACTTACGCACACAGAGAAAGACGCACACAGACACATATTTCCATGCCTACAGCGAGCTCAACACAACAACCAGCCCAATCATGGCAAAGAAAAAGTGGGACAGAACCCCCCATGGCTCAAGACTGACAAAAAAAAAAAAATCATCATTAACATGTGTTCAAAGTAACAAACTCCTCACATCAAAATCATATCATTTAACTCACACTACAGACCTCTCTGCCATTCAGAATCGTTGGTAATATGTACAAAGCTGTTCACATGATTAGCACCACCTCTATCCCACGCTACAAGCCATTTCTGCTGTTCAGTAATATTTGTCCGACGTACCACGAGTATCAGTATGCGAGGTTAATACTTACTTTTGCTGTTTTAAATGGCCCGTTATGAATTCTGGATTTAAACCAAAATTACGAACGATAGCCGCCTCGCTGTTGATTAGTATAAATCATTATCTTGATTAATTTTATTCAGTACTCAACTAAATAATTCTCCTATAATTTTCCAACATTGATTATTTATTTATCTTCAGTATTGAATTTCTCACAAACTTAACAAATCTTAAATCATCGACTTGCAAGTCAAACCTCTACTGCTAAAACATCCATGACAACCACCAGTCCACGATAAACAAAACTTCCAATGCAGTCAGCGATATTAATTGTATAGCTCTTGGCATTACATGTTTGCCAACTTAAATATTCGACCATAGTATTTTTTACTATTACTTACATTAGTTATTTTACAATTAACTAGCCCTATGGTTGTTATCTCACATATGCCCCCCATTTCGGAGCAGTTAAATCATTATTTAACTAAATTATGATTTCAACAAACCGAAATGTTAAATAACAACCACAGTTACATTTTCAAAAACAACTAAATTACTCAACTAAATAAGTCTATCAAAATCTTTTCATCGAAATAATGTTCAGATTTTACACTCATCGTATCTCAGGATCAGCTTTAGATATTCTTGTATTCAATTAACAAAAATTATTAAAGTTAAAATTAGACTACCACTAATGAGAAACTCAATAAATACATTATGTTATTAAAAATTGCCTCAATTCAACAAAAAATCGAATATGTATCGAAATATCTAATACCATACATGGCGAAATAAGAATATGTGCTATGTGATCATCAGTCATAATATTAGTGTTCCTTCGCCCTATAAAGCTTTAAGTCTACTATATTCCGCAATCCAAATCTCTTTTGGATACAGGGTAGACTAACAAATAAGCATTTGGATGAGGTTTATCCTTGACTATGAAAGGCCCGCAATATATATCAAAAAATTTCTTAATTTCTGCATTGATTTCACATGATTTTTCATGCGTTTTAACCATACCAAATCACCAACATTGAATTCAGTCAACCGAATCCTCTGGTCATGACGTTTCTTTCTTTCTTCAGCCCTTCTCATCAAGTTTTCTCTCACCTTTCTGGTCAGTTCTTCTTTGCTCATAATTGGTTTTGGAGGAATTTTTATTACTTCTGATACCAAATTCGGGGCTTCCTTATCCATCATAATCCGATAAGGAGTAAAAACCACTGCTATCATGAACTATACTGTTTATGACATCCTCAAAGTCTTTTACATGCTCAACCCATTTGTGTGTTTATGACTGCAATACGTGCGACATAATCGTCCAAGCTCCCTCATGATTCTCTCCGCCGGATTGCTTGCAGGGTGATAAGCAGATATTTTGATGTGTTTAATATTGGAGTCTTCCATAGATCTTTTCCATTTCTTAGAAACAAACTGGCTGCCATTATCTGACAAAATCGACTTAGGCCGACCAACTTTTTCAAAATAATCCGTCTCAAGTTTGTGCACTAACGCTTTTCCAGTTGCTTTTTCGAATTATGTACAACCTGATAAATTTTGAAAACACATCCATTGTTACGAAAATATACATAAATCCTCCCCTCGCCTTCGGCAAAGGTCCATAAAGATCTACAGCCACTAGATCCAATACATTTTCTGGTTGAATACTCTGCATCAATCCTTTGCTTGTTACCGTTGATACTTTAACTCTCTGGCATCTATCACAGCCTGATAACCTCTTCGCCACTCGTCTTTCCATATTGTTGAATATTACATTCTCTTTTATTTTCTGTGTGCATTTTCTGGCACCATAGTGTCCATAACTCAAATGAGTGTAATCAATGATCAAGTCCACATATTTTTCGGGCCAGCAAACCTTCCATTCTTCACTATTCTCATCTCTCCTTCGAAACAGCACTCCATTGTACACTTTGTAATATTTTTTCAATTTATTATGCTGCGGAATTCCCAATTTGTTTTATCAGTTTAAGACCAATCATCTTCATTCTGCTTCCTCCTCATGCCTCTACATATTTCCTTCATCGCTATTTCATTTTCTACTCCTTTGAGGTAGTATATCCTAAAAACTTTATTAGTATCTTCCGTTTCACACAACTTGTGTTGGTCTATAGGTAACCGTGACAATGCATCTGAAATCTTGTTGTCGTCACCTTTATATATTTCACTTCATATTCAAACTGTTGCAAAAACAATGCCCAACGTGTCAAACGACCGTGCATCCATTTGCATTCCTGAAGAAAAGTCAAAGCCTTATGATCCGTGTACACTATCGTTTTATGTCCCCACAAAAATACTTGAACTTGTCAAAACCCCACACAATGGCAAGAGCTTCTTTTTCAGAAACGCCATAATTTCGCTCGTGCTTATTTAAAGTTCTGCTGCCAAAAGCTATGGTTCTGTTTTCCTTTATCCCATTTACACTAACTAGTTGAAACAAATGTACTCCTAATCCATAGTCACTACTATCCGTAGCCATACAAAAAGGCAACTCCAAATCAGGGTGATACAATATTTTGCTATTTACTAATTCATTTTTCAGTTTATCAAATGCTATTTGGCAATCTGTGGTCCATAACCAAGTTACTTTCCTTTTTAATAAGTTATTTAAATGTGAATTATTAAATGACTGGTCTGAAACAAATTTACGATAAAACCCACATAAACCCAAAAATGATTTTAGCTGTTTCTTGCTTTTGGGAATCGGAAATTTATAAATAGCTTCCAACTTTTTTGGGTCTGGTTTTATTCCATCTGAGTTTATCACATGCCCCAAGAATTTTATTTCTTTCTTAATGAATTCACATTTCGCTAACTTTATAGTCATGCCCCCTCCTTTTAATGCATTGAACACCTGTTCCATTAACTCACAATGTTCCTTCCAACTCTCGGTAGCTATTAAAATATCATCAACGTATATTGATAATTTGCTCAACAGTTGACTTCCAAGCACTTGGTCTAACGCCCTTATAAACACAGACATAGAAATGTTTAAACCGAAAGGTAATACTTTATACTGGTAACATTTGCCACCATACAAAAAAAGCAGTGTATTTTCGGGACTCAAACGCTAACGGTATTTGCCAATAGCCAGCGGTGAGATCTAAACTGGTCATATATCTTATCCCATAGAATTTCAGTAATAATTCTTCCAAATTTTCAGGTCTGTCGGTCTCTCTTTCCACAATTTTATTTAGCGTCCTTGCATCCAATACCAATCTCACGGTACCGTCTTTCTTTCCCACTACAACCAAAGGATTGTTGTACATACTATCACTTCTTTCGATAATGCCCCATTCAATCATACGGTTTATTTCTGTTTCCACTGCTTTCTTTTGTGCCAAAGGTATCGGATACGGCCTTACAAAAAATGGCGTATGTGGTTTTATTTTTAACTCGCACTCAAAATTTCTTACAATTCCAGGACGATTCGAAAACACCGTTGCATACCTTAATAAAATATCTCTTACATCTTCTTTCTGTTGCCAAAGCTCACAATCTATTTCATTTACTTTATCCAAAACTAGTTGTCCGAATTATGGTCGCTCCCATTCGTTGCCATTAATAACTCATCTGGTCCCAAACAATCCAAACAATTTTGTTTCATATATGATATCTTCAAATTTCCCACGATGTCTTCTGCGTTCAATAATTCACCTTTAAAATTTGTCTCTCCTTCCATATCATTCCATACAAACTTAATTTTCCCTTCTTCACAATCGATTTTCACCTTGTATTTGATCATCCAATCCATACCCAATATACAATTTATTGCGAGGTTTGGTACTACTAGACACCCTTGCTCCATGTCCATTTCGCCTATCTTCAGAGGCAACCGTATTTTTCGTCGTACCAGTCTACTTAGCTTCCCAGTTGCCCCAATAATCTGTATTCCAGAAATAGGCATATCCGTTATCTTTTTCCTTTTAACAATATTTTCATACAAGGATTGTGATATCGCTGTCACCTGGCTACCTGTATCAACCAAACCGTAATCTTCAATATCAAACACTGACAACTTTATCAAAGGTTGGATTCTACACCCCGTCCTCAAATCCCGTTCTTCAAATAATAGATCGGTTTCAATGTTTTCGAGACCACTCGTTCATTCCATTATCTTCCTCTTTCTCTATTCATTTATTCTTATCTAATCGGAAATTCCTTCATCTGTCCAGCTATATTTAGGGTTCTCCCTTTCGTCCCCTACTCTTAATTTATTCTTTTCCAATTCAAAACATTCCCACCAATGTATAGGAGCTTCTTCCGGTGTTTGCTTCACTTCATTAAGGTAACATTTCGCTAAATTACAATTTTTCTTCGTGATCGTCATAATCCTTTCGGTCTCGATCCAATTCACCTTTTAACTTTACTGCCTTAAATTCTCCTTTCTTGATATTACTATCATTATATTTTGGTCCTGTACCCTTCCAATCCGAAACCGAACGGACCGTATCAGTCCCGGTTAACAGTTTTCCTTCTTTCTTCATTCCGCCGAAATCTGCCTTCCCCTCCTTCTCGTGTCTCTGCATTGTAATTTGATACCCTGATTATATTCCTGTTTGCTGCAAAAGTGTTTCCTCCATTTCCGGGATCACTTCTTTCGAATAGCCTCTTCCTCTGTATTCTGCCGGGTGTCTCACCATTTTACGCTCATTATATCCGTAATTCCCTCTTGCAGTTACTTGGTTCATATTAGAACTATTCTCCAGTCGTACCTCCTTACATTGTTACCAAAATTATGCTTTTTGAATTCCTCAACAATCTCTTCCCGTGATTCTTGTCTGTGCAATCCTTGTCCATATCCTCCACTTCCTTTCGGTGGCCAATGATTTGCTCGCTCCCTGTATTGATCGTCCCTTGGCTCTTCATATCTGTGATCAGACTTTCGATTCCTTTCACTATTGTTTTCATAACTTTCTTCGAATCGGTCGAGTCTTTCCAGCATGTCCAAGAAATCTTCCATCTTATCCCATTGAGTACCACCAGTTTATCTTGAACTTGCCGCGGTAGCTTTTGTAGCAATATCTCCACTTGTTCTACTTCCCCTATCTTTTGGTCCAGGTGCCGCAATTCCTTTCTTATCTCCTCGCAAAATTTCCTCAGACTGCCGTCGCCTCTATAGTATCTCCTACAGTTGTAAAAATCACTCTTTACCTTGCGCTGTTTCCTCTGAGACCAGTATCTATCTCTGAACATTTTTAGAAATTCGTCATAATTAGTACACCTCTCTGTAACTTCACAACTCCATGAAAAGCCTCATCCCTTAATTTACTTTGTACATAGCGGATTTTATTTGTATCCGACCACTCTATTGCAAGGTTCGGGAATATTTTCACAAAATCGGCGGGGTGTACTTTTCCGCTTGGTTCAAACACAGTCTCTGGTAAAGTAATCTCACAATAACTTGGTATACGGCACCACGGTGTCTTGCCGCTTTTCCACTTTTTTCAGTCTTTCATTAATATGACTCATATTCCCACATATTTGGCCTACTTCCGTTGACAAACCAGTAATTTGTCTTCCTACATTATCAGCATGTTCCTCTACGCTATGTATTTTAATCTCACATTGCACTTGGCCTTCTAAAATAGTTTCCATCCTGCTTTCAATATCCTTCTGATGTCCTTCCATTTTCTGACTTAGCGATCCTTCTATTCTTTCAGTGATAATTTTCTCTTTTTCCTCTATACAGCAGCCTACCAAAACATTAACGTCTCGCTGTACATTTTTTTTAACTTCAAAAATATCGCTCTCAATCGTCTGTAATCTTTCTTCTGATTCCTTTTCCACCTTCTCAATTCTGTCTGACATCCTCCCCATCATCTCTTCTGCCTCCTTTGACTACGTTCGATTTTTTCATTAAGTTCTCCTATGTCTTGTTTCAATTCTTGCCTGAATTTCTCTTGATTTTTCTCAATTCTCTGAATAACTTTTTCTTGGCTCTGATTCATTTCTTGTTTATTTCTCTGATAGCATTTAATAGCAACCATAGGTCCGTATTCCCTTCTCGAGCGTACTCAGGTTGATTTGGTTTTGGCAAAACTGCATGTCCTATTGAATTCTGCCCCCCATTAATTTCATTTTCTCCATCAACCAATTCGTCATCCTCATCAATGTTGCTGAGATCATTATTTG
>JARYHS010002120.1:0-20444 GCA_031002005.1 Vandiemenella viatica
GGTGCGAGCTGGTAGTTTTCTACGGGAAAAGCTTCTTGTCACCTATACTGCGGGGAACATTCACGTGGGAGCTCGTGCAAGGCACTATGACGACTGATAAGTATCGTACACTGGTTGCAGACCACGTACAGCACAAACCTTCATGACGACCTTGTTTCCCAACGGCTGTGACATTTTTCAACAAGATAATGCGCCATGTCACAAGGCCAGAAGTGTAACTTAATGGTTGGAGGAACACAGTGGCGAGTTGTAATTGATGTACTGGCTCGCCCAGCTCGCCAGATCTGAACCCGATCGAACACATCTGGGGTGTGATTTGGGGAAGGCTTGCGATCTATCTAAGTTTGGCCCATTGCAGATTGCGATGGCCCAGAGGCTCGGCACGAGCATTTCGGACACTGCACTATATATCGGGTGTTCGAGCAGTGTTGTGGTGAGTGTCTTCAACAAGTGGCGAAACGAAGGTGACGCCATGTCCAAACGTCGAGTGGTTGGGGCCACCCCTTATTACACATGTCGGACGTCGTAGGCTGGGCAGACGTAAAAACAGGACAGGCGGCGGGCGAACTGTGGCGGAACTAACATCAGACTTTAATGTTGGGCAGAGTACAAGTGTACCTGAACACACAGTGCACCGAACACTCCTAACGATGGGCCTCCGCAGCCGACGACCCATGCATGTGCACCACGACATCGGCAACTGCGACTGAAATGGGCACGAGACCATCGTCACTGGACGTTGGCGCAGTGGCAGATCGTTGCATGGTCTGAAGAATTCCGATACCTTCTTCATCATGCCGGAGTAAGGGTGCGAACTGGTAGTTTTCTACGGGAACAGCTTCTTGTCACCTGTACTGCGGGGAACATTCACGTGGGGGCTCGTGAAAGGCACCGTGACGACCGATAGGTATCGTACACTGGTTGCAGACCACGTACAGCACAAACCTTCATGACGACCATGTTTCCCAATGGCTGTGACATTTTTCAACAAGATAATGCGCCAGTCACAAGGCCAGAAGTGTAACTTAATGGTTCGAGGAACACAGTGGTGAGTTGTAATTGATGTACTGGCTCGCCCAGCTCGCCAGATCTGAACCCGATCGAACACATCTGGCATGTGATTGAATATGGCGTCAACCAAACGAGGTGAAACAACGTATATGCATGCAGAAATTGACATTACATGGAAGGCAGTCTGCATTCATATATCTTTCGTGGATTAGGATCGTGAAAACAGGTAAAACATCACCGCAATTATACCACTTCACTATACGAAAGATGTCATCGGTTTTACATGGTTAGAAGGTGTCCATCATGCCATACGATGTGTATTGAGTGCATCCACCAAAATAGAAAAAAAAACATGCGACATGATGCGGTGTTCCATCATAAATGAAACTCATTCTGTTCACGGCCCGATATGACATCGGACAACTTGAGTAGTACATCAGATATACCTGTCGAAAGTCACACTAAAGTACTGAAGTTGAACTAACCAGAGCATGCAGAAGATGAGAACATCACAAGTTTCATTAAACAACACGACCCTCCACAAGACCGAAACATAATGGGCTCAATACCAGATGAAACATAAATTATGTTAGATATCAGTTAGTAAGTGCCAGTTTCGATGAATTTCATTTAAAAAGTGCAAAAATAGATAAAAATTCGGGAATACTGGTCAAATATAGCAAAATATTGGTTAAAAACTTATGGCACTTTCTGAGACAGAACTTATGCTAAAGTCTGGTTAATACAGAATGTTAAAGTTTTTGTTATAGTTGGTTAGAGTAAATTAAGGTTAGGTTATTTCAACTCACCTTCTCATGGTGCCACTGATACATGATTATCCAAAATTGTTTACTGAGGCGGCTTGGGCCCCACCGCGGCCTAAGAGACCGGTATTTTGCGCGGCCTAAGAAGACCGAAATTTTGCGCGCCGGTTTTCCGGATGCAACGCGTTTGTATTTTTCTATACAGCAGCAGCTTACTGTGGGGCCCAAGCCGCCGCAGTAAACAATTTTGGATAATCATGTATCAGTGGCACCATGAGAAGGTGAGTTGAAATAACCTAACCTTAATTTACTCTAACCAACTATAACAAAAACTTTAACATTCTGTATTAACCAGACTTTAGCATAAGTTCTGTCTCAGAAAGTGCCATAAGTTTTTAACCAATATTTTGCTATATTTGACCAGTATTCCCGAATTTTTATCTATTTTTGCACTTTTTAAATGAAATTCATCGAAACTGGCACTTACTAACTGATATCTAACATAATTTATGTTTCATCTGGTATTGAGCCCATTATGTTTCGGTCTTGTGGAGGGTCGTGTTGTTTAATGAAACTTGTGATGTTCTCATCTTCTGCATGCTCTGGTTAGTTCAACTTCAGTACTTTAGTGTGACTTTCGACAGGTATATCTGATGTACTACTCAAGTTGTCCGATGTCATATCGGGCCGTGAACAGAATGAGTTTCATTTATGATGGAACACCGCATCATGTCGCATGTTTTTTTTTTTCTATTTTGGTGGATGCACTCAATACACATCGTATGGCATGATGGACACCTTCTAACCATGTAAAACCGATGACATCTTTCGTATAGTGAAGTGGTATAATTGCGGTGATGTTTTACCTGTTTTCACGATCCTAATCCACGAAAGATATATGAATGCAGACTGCCTTCCATGTAATGTCAATTTCTGCATGCATATACGTTGTTTCACCTCGTTTGGTTGACGCCATATTCAATCACATGCCAGATGTGTTCGATCGGGTTCAGATCTGGCGAGCTGGGCGAGCCAGTACATCAATTACAACTCACCACTGTGTTCCTCGAACCATTAAGTTACACTTCTGGCCTTGTGACTGGCGCATTATCTTGTTGAAAAATGTCACAGCCATTGGGAAACATGGTCGTCATGAAGGTTTGTGCTGTACGTGGTCTGCAACCAGTGTACGATACCTATCGGTCGTCACGGTGCCTTTCACGAGCCCCCACGTGAATGTTCCCCGCAGTACAGGTGACAAGAAGCTGTTCCCGTAGAAAACTACCAGTTCGCACCCTTACTCCGGCATGATGAAGAAGGTATCGGAATTCTTCAGACCATGCAACGATCTGCCACTGCGCCAACGTCCAGTGACGATGGTCTCGTGCCCATTTCAGTCGCAGTTGCCGATGTCGTGGTGCACATGCATGGGTCGTCGGCTGCGGAGGCCCATCGTTAGGAGTGTTCGGTGCACTGTGTGTTCAGGTACACTTGTACTCTGCCCCCAACATTTAAAGTCTGATGTTAGTTCCGTCAGAGTTCGCCCGCCGCCTGTCCTGTTTTACGTCTGCCCAGCCTACGACGTCCGACATGTGTAATAGGGGGGGTGGCCGCAATGGTTCCAGGCGAAAAACTTAGCAATTTTGATAAAAAATGGCCACGTTTTTCACTTTACCTAGAGACTGCCATTACAGTAGAAACTTTTTTTTCTGTATTTCAATGCACAAACAATTATTGTGAAGTTGTGGCACGCATTCGCTGTACCCGCGCAAATATCTGTATTTCAAGAATTTTACAGTCACCCCTCAACAAGAATGAGAAGTGGTAACTTAGGAGGGTCTATGAGTATACATCACTGACACAGGTATTCGAGCAGATAAACCTGTAGAACTCCCACCACATACATCGCGTTACCATCCCTGGCTACAGGAACAAACACCACTAAACGCGTTTTATTTTTATTTTTGTCATTGTCGGAGTGTCTACAGTGACTCTTGGCGATAAACGGCTATTTGTATGTCTAAACTACAACAGATACTAATTAACATGCGGACGGGGAATCGAACCCTCCATCTCCCACATGGCAGTCCCGAACGTTAACAAAACCCACCCACCAGGAGGAAAAAAGTACCTCTGAAAGGAGGACGAATATATAGACCTGCAGTGAAATCACCTACTTGCCTATAAAGTTATATTGAATTGGATAAAAGCACATGCGATTCTTTTTTATGGTTCTACGCCTTTAGAGGCGGGGAAGGGACAGTGGACGAGGAACGGGAAGGAATTCTGCCATGGAAAATGATGAAATTATCCCCGGCATTCGTCTCGCGTTATTTGGGGAAACCATGGAAAACCCAAATCTGGATGCCTGGACGGGGATTCGAAACCGCACCCTCCCAAATGCTAGGTCAGATCTTTACCGATTACGATGCGTGATAGGATTGGTGCAGGGAACGGGGTGGAATTCAGACATGGCCTTTTGAAGGAACCAACCCGATATTCAACTGAAGTACGGAGTAATGGCTAGTCTGGTCATTATGACCAGGGTTTTTATTGCCTGCGCATTCCGCACCTATCCTATCCTACGTGAACTTAGCCGGGTGTAGAGAACCTACAGTTTAAACTGGAAACCAAACAACGGAAGTGTTCTGGTGTAACTACATTACAACGCAAGTTGTGCCAGATGTGAATGTCAGGTTAAGGGCTTTTGAAAATCGCAGCTGAGACCGGGATTAGAATCCTGGACTTTTCACTTCCCCGTCAAATTGCTTAAGCACCAAATGCAGTAATTTCGCAAAAAAGCATGGAATGCCGAAATTTCGATGTTCGGACAGGGATTCCAACCCACGTCCTCCCGAATGTGAAGCGACAACATTGCATCTCACCCCACCATGCTCGTTATTGCCGTAGTCATTTCACGTGTTCAGTCCTGTCCTTAGGTAATGCTGTTACGACTGAGAACGGGAAGGAATTCTGCCATGGAAAATGAAGAAATTATCCTGGCATTCGCCTCGCGTTATTTGGGGAAACCATGGAAAACCCAAATCTGGATGCCTGGACGGGGGTTCGAACCCGCACCCTCCCAAATGCTAGGCCAGATCTTTACCGATCACGATGCGTGATAGGACTGGTGCAAGGATCGGGATGGAATTCAGGCATGGTCTTTTGAAGGAACCAACCCAACATTCACCTGAAGTACGGAGTAATGGCTCGTTTGGTCATTATGACCAGGGTTTTTTTATTGCCTGCGCATTCCCCCTCTATGGTGATTGCGAGAATGTAATGGCCATAATTGTATGGACTGGCGGCAAGGACTGGGAAGGAATTCGGGCATGGTATTTTGAATGAATAACTCGACATTCATCTGGAGTTGGTGGTCGTGGTTTTCTTTTTTTTTTATGGTTCTACGCCTCGTCGACATCGAAGCCTTTAGAGGTGGGAAAGGACAGTGGACGAGGAACGGTGGGGAATTCGGCCATGGCAAATGAAGAAATCATCCCCGTCATTCGCCTCGAGTTATTTGGGGAAACCATGGAAAACTCAAATCTGGATGCCCGGACTGGGATTCGAGCCCACGCCCTCCCAAATGCTAGGCCAGATCTTTACCGATCACGATGCGTGATAGGACTGGTGCAAGGATCGGGATGGAATTCATGCATGGTCTTTTGAAGGAACCAACCCAACATTCACCTGAAGTACGGAGTAATGGCTCGTTTGGTCATTATGACCAGGGTTTTTTTATTGCCTGCGCATTCCCCCTCTATGGTGATTGCGAGAATGTAATGGCCATAATTGTATGGACTGGCGGCAAGGACTGGGAAGGAATTCGGGCATGGTATTTTGAATGAATAACTCGACATTCATCTGGAGTTGGTGGTCGTGGTTTTCTTTTTTTTTATGGTTCTACGCCTCGTCGACATCGAAGCCTTTAGAGGTGGGAAAGGACAGTGGACGAGGAACGGTGGGGAATTCGGCCATGGCAAATGAAGAAATCATCCCCGTCATTCGCCTCGAGTTATTTGGGGAAACCATGGAAAACTCAAATCTGGATGCCCGGACTGGGATTCGAGCCCACGCCCTCCCAAATGCTAGGCCAGATCTTTACCGATCACGAAGTGTGATAGGACTGGTGCAAGGATCTGGATGGAATTCATGCATGGTCTTTTGAAGGACCCAACCCAACATTCACCTGAAGTACGGAGTAATGGCTCGTTTGGTCATTATGACCTGGGTTTTTTATTGCCTGCGCATTCCGCCTCTATCCTAGCCTATTAATAAACGCAAAGTCCGCATGCTTCATACAATAGGGTACTTTTTAGAGTGGATCGTTTGACATATCAATTCAACAATACACGCAGTCACGATCGAGATGACGTCCATAAGTGGGCTATGAATAGAGAAGTCTCTGAACTCGAACTGTGTGTAGTGTTGGAGTATTAAATGTGGAATGAATAAACGAAAGGACCGCATGCTTCATACATTGGGGAACTTTTTTAGAGTAGATCACTTGACATATCAATTCAACAATACACGCAGTCACGATCGAGGTGACGTCCGGAAGTGGGCTGTGAATAGAGAAGTCTCTCAACTCAAACTGCGTGTAGTGTTGGAGTATTAAATGTAGAATGAATAAACGCAAAGTCCGCATGCTTCATACGTTGGGGTACTTTTTAGAGTAGATCGCATGACATATCAATTCAACAATATTTTTTATTCATGAATAGGAGGCTGTTGGAATATCAACTGAAGCTGTGAGCGTTAGTGTAAAGAGTCGAGAGTATTGGTACTCGTATTTTTTTTTGGACGCCACGCAGTAACGCCGCATACGATAGGACTGGTGCAAGGATCGGAATGGAATTCAGGCATGGTCTTTTGAAGGATCCCAACCCAACATTCACCTGAAGTACGGAGTAATGGCTCGTTTGGTCATTATGACCAGGGTTTTTTATTGCCTGCGCATTCCGCCTCTATCCTAGCCTATGACATTCAGTGTATCGCACTATAAACGTGACTCCATATTTATTTACTTCGCATGCACAGATACTTGTTTGTTATCACTAGCGCGCGATGGATGCCTGGACGGGGATTCGAACCCGCGTCCTCCCGAATGTGAGGCCAGAGAGTTAACCGCTCACCCACCACGCTCGGTCTGAGTCGTAAGAATATGCACAAAACTTTGTCCAAAATACTCGCCGTCACAAACGTCTTTCGCCGAACTTATCGCAGTTAGTAAGTCTTGGTCGCTAGGAAACACCTCTGCAGCCGTCCTGGGAAAATTTCTTAGTACAGGATAATCCTAGTGGAATCGGTATATTCCACCTAAATAATTTATTACAATGCAGCAGCGGCAGTAAATTTTCGATTCAAGCTCTACGTACAACCATCAACGACGCTGCGTGAACGCTACTGTGTTGTTTGCGGAGTTTAATTTTCTAAACAGCCACTCTTAGCGCGCACAATTAACGCCCCGCAGTAGCGACACACATACAATACGCTATAGAAACCTCACCCCCCAGCAATACAAAGCGTGGCTCAGAGCCCCAAATTTAAGATCAGCTATCAAAAGTACAAGTTTTTTAAAAAATATTAAATTTTAATTGGAAAGGTTATTTTCATAGAATTATCATGATATAAACATTTTTTTTCTCGCGTTATGTAAAGAGTAGAAATTAAAAGCTTAATATTACGCGAAATGAAGTTGCGCTTAGGTCTGTGCATCAGGCGCGTTCGAGTGGGCGATAACAAAAGGGAGCATTGTGTTAGACTCGACCCTCCTTGGGGGATCAGCCTCTGGCTCAGCGAGCGAAATTTGTAATCAACTATCAGAAATAGCAGTTTTTTAAAAAGTATTTTTAGATAAATAGAAAGTTCAGTT
The DNA here is from genome assembly GCA_031002005.1 of Vandiemenella viatica. Taxonomy (NCBI): domain Eukaryota; kingdom Metazoa; phylum Arthropoda; class Insecta; order Orthoptera; family Morabidae; genus Vandiemenella; species Vandiemenella viatica. Next base: position 7,651 of record JARYHS010002120.1, read on the forward strand.
TTTTACAATCAACGCTGTATAAATTTTATCATCGTACTTAGTGTGATTGGGGTAGAAATGACGTGCTTAATATTACGTTAAATGAGCTTTCAGAAATGTGTTTTCGTCGTATGTTTAAAGACATTAATTCCTAACTTAAGAAAGAAACCTCATTGGTTTAAATCGCATTTTATTAAGCGCTCAATATAAAAGTATAATGCTTATTCCCGTCCATCGAATGCCGTCAAACAACGATCGCTGGTTCGAATCCCCGTCTGAGCATCCATATTCTCGTTCGTCGTATGTTTAAAGACATTAATTCCTAACTTAAGAAAGAAACCTCATTGGTTTAAATCGCATTTTATTAAGCGCTCAATATAAAAGTATAATGCTTATTCCCGTCCATCGAATGCCGTCAAACAACGATCGCTGGTTCGAATCCCCGTCTGAGCATCCGTATTCTCGTTCGTCGTATGTTTAAAGACATTAATTCCTAACTTAAGAAAGAAACTTCACCCCAGGTCACCGTTTCCGCGACTCTAATGATAACGAGGCTGGAGTCCTGCGGTGTTTGTGGCTGCCGCGTTTGACGGCTGCCGCACGGATCCCCGCCGCCGAAGGTGTTGCAACCGCAGCGACGAGCTGCGCCGTGGCGCCGTGCGGCCGCAACGTCACTCCTGCAGCGGGACTCAGCCGCATGTTGCCGCTTACCGCGGCACTTGCCGCGGTTCAGCCGCCGCTTGCCGCGCGATGTGTGTGTGTGTGTGTTTGTGTGTGTGTGTGTGTGTGTATAGACAACGTGGCCAACCCGACGGCGAACCACGTGGCGGCGCCCGCCCCCACCGCCGCAGCATGTACCTGTTATTTGCCTCGGCATGTAACTGTTATTTGCCTCGGCACGCACTGGCAAATACCTCCGCGAATTCATCGTTCGAAAAAGGAGCGGCATGTCGACATCTGTCCGAAAGTCCAGTTGCTCGCTCAAGTGGTCTGGCAACGGCTGCGTCACACCTGGTGCGGCTAGAGGGGTGCGTGGTCAAGGACAATAGGGTGTAACTGAGGTTAGTCAAGTGGTTAGTCAAGTGGCCCTCATGTCAAGTGGTTAGTCAAGTGGCACTCGAGACAAGTGGTTAGTCAAGTGGGAGGGGGGAGAGAACAATAGGTGTGAAAATGATTGACAGGTGGGAGGGGGGAGAACAATAGAGGTGTGAAAATGATTGACAGGTGGGAGGGGGGAGAACAATAGAACAATAGATTGATACAATGTATCTTTTGGCCGCTATCCCCCAATTCATACCTACTAGTGAGGGAACTGGGGTACAAAACTTTGGTCAACCATTATCTGCACACGGTAGTGCCGAACAGGAACCATTTTTTGACTTGAAATTATGGTAATTATTCCTCAGGTAGGTTCTAAAAGACTCCTTAGAAGCCTTACTGAATTTGTATACAATCCGCCGTTTTCTCCTTTTTCGCTTGGTCATTAGTCTGATAGTTGCAATTACCGCTTTGTGATCGCTTATTCCTGTGGTCGTTGAAATTTCGGTGAATAATTATACTTATTGTAGGCATTAGCCGATATAGGTTCGGTATAATGTGTTTTCCTATATTGAACTGTGTGTAAGAAGAAGTTTATGTCTCAAATAAGAACTGTGGTTATAAAATTGAGTATTTGAACAGTGTATAAATGAACAGTGAAAGCCAAGTTTTGGCGTATGTTTTAGCGGGAAGAAGATACGAACTGTAATTTTCCTTTTACCGCAAGAATTCTGCAATCTTTCGGATAAGAAGTTTCGATACCTATACTTTGAAATTTTGATGGTCTCCAAACCGTTCACATGTGCTTGACGTGTTTTTCGGAATAAACTTGCTATGAACATAATTGCTCTTCTTGATGTTGCTTATGAATTTTATTAATTATTCTCCTAATTACTTATGGGGAAGGTTTTGATTTCACTGTCTGGCGATCGGGTACTCGAACTATAACTTATTCTTACTAAATAAATGTCTGAAACTACTTGAAGTGAGCAGATCAGATTCAAACCATAATTTAAAATTAATATCCACCAACAAGAAGAATATCTTACATGGCGACGCGTAACGGACTGTGTGATAGAAATTAGTACCAGGAGGAGAGACAATTTTTTCTCAAACCCTGGGAAAACACACAAAAGTAAAAGGAAAATTAGGGACATAACGACGACGACAATCGGGACTTTAGCGACAATCACTCAAAGGTGCGGAAGAGGTTCCACTCGAGGAAGGCAGAGCGGTTGGTCAGAGAGCAGCCGAGGAGATATTCCACATTCTTCGGCGCGGAGCTGGGCAGCCGAGACGACGAAGGCGGGAGAAAGAAGAATCGTCGTGCAGAGTCGTCGAAAGCTAAGGACGCGCTGTGCGCTGCTTGTTTGGCTATTTTTGAAGGCTTAAATCCTTTCCTAATTTTTTTCTGATAATTTTCCTTTTTTTCTGTAAAATATCGAGGAAGAAAATCGGACAAGATTTTTCTCTTCTAACTCGACAATACATTTTCTTCTCCTTTGTCATCAGTGATGACAAAAGCAATTATTTAAATTCCACTGTAGTTTAAAGTCAGACCTTAAGTCAGATATTAATATAAATACTGAGACCCTAAATTCAAAATTTGCAACTTAAATTTGGACCTCAAATCAAGTACTGAAATCCTCCATTATAAATTTGAACATTTAAATTCAGACCTTAAGTCAAGTACTGAAATATTACATGATAAATTTGAAAAGTTAGATTCAGATCTTAAGTACTCAAACCTTTGATTCCAAATCGATAATTTAAAAGCTGAACTAAAGTCTGACGCGGAAGTGTTACATTCTAAGTCTCTGAAATAACAAAAATCCCAAATAGCAGAATTACGTAAGGATATGGAAGAGTATCGTGCTTTGTGTAATAGGCCAGCAGAGGACTTAGCAACCCAGTTTTCCGATTTAAAACAAGAGTTAAAGGGTGAACCTAATACTTTGCGCCAGGAAACCGACGCCTTGCAAGAACAGTACGGTATGCGCAGTTACAAGAAAAAAGCGATAGTCACTGTCACCGTATAAAGACGATCGAAGGACAGTTCCAAACATTACAAGAAGGTACCCGACAGGGCTATGCGGAAGTGAAGTTTGGGATGAAGGAGATAACTGCGGAGGTGGAACAGCTGGATGAGAAGTTGGAGAAATTAAAAGTCTCAAACTGCCGTATTTGTGGACGAGAGAATGAAGGTACAGGCGCCGCTAATTATAAAGCAAGAAGTATTAAAACAAGTGCCGGGTGTAGTGAGAGAAGAATTCTGTAAATACATAGAAACCGGAAAGGGCACAGTAATTCCTGTTCAATGCTACGACGAAAAGATTGATTGGGAAGAATTTTCTGACCGAAAAGTTTATTAAAAATTTCGAAAATTTTCCACCTTTTATGGCTGCTAGTGAGGAGAAGAAAATTAATATGGTAATAAAACATTTAAGAGCAGGACCCCGACTGTGGGCAGAGCAATTAGAGGAGGAATTTTCATCTTTTGAGCAGTTCAAAGAAGATTTTTTGAATCTTTACTGGTCGGCAGAGCTGCAGATCGCCGTAAAATCAGAATTAATGTGCGGTGACCGTTATGACCCGAGAAGAGGATCGCAAACCGATTTTTTCATGCGGTGCTATGCATCTTGCCGATACTTAGACCAGCCTCATAGTGAAGAAGAGTATGTACGAATGATTGCGGCTAGGTTACCGGAACAGACACAGCTAATACTTACTAGCCACAAGATCCGCTCCATAAAGGATGCTGTAGATATGCTGGGAAGATTAGATGTACAAGAGCAAAGAATGTACAGAACAAGATACCAGGGACAACATAACCCTAATCATTTTCAAAATAACGGATCCCGACAGGAAAACCACCGAAGAGAAGGGAATAGAAATTTTCGGCAAGAACCGGAAAACTCAGGCCGGCAAGACGGAGTTCGAAAGGAAAACACAGAGGAAGGAAAATCTCATAGGCGGTTCCAGAAACACAACTACCGACCGAAAAATGAAGAACAGAGGGTAGCCGTGGTTTCAGAAGACCGCACCAGACATTTAAACTAGTGCCTGCCACTGAGAAGGCTTCGCCAGCGGCGGAGGCAGAAAAGAGGCCAAATACAGCGAAAATATTATTAGTAAAAGAAGAAAAAATAGGCTTGAGGGGGAAAAAGGATCAACCAGAAATATGTCTATACGATACAGTATTTAATAACGAAGTTGAAGAGGAACCGACAAGATACGAGAAAATTCCATTAACCAGTACAAGTGAAGAATTGAAGGCAGATGAGGTAGAAGATGAAAATGAATTTGATCAGGAAATCGAAGTCAAAGAATCTGAGGTCAGAGGAGAAGGCGATGATGACACTTTTGAAATTGAAAACGAAAGAATTCAAGAACACATTTGGAGAGAACAAAGGAAATTACACGAGAGTGAAATGATGTTAATAGGAATTGACGGTTCGGAAAAAAATGGATACAGGCGAGGTAAGCCTGGACGGGGTTAAAGTTGTGCGGAAGTCTTATGTATTTAATGACAGCGCAGCCGACGCGCGCGACGGCAGCCAACACACGCGTAAGGGTCAAGGCGTAAACAGTGTTGGTACCTGTGCCAAAAATAAATTGAAGTACGCGGCAGCCGCTGGCGCGGTATAAGAACAATGCGGAACATTTCTGTCAACTAAAGAATGTTATGGAAAGGAAAAATCAATACCAATAGACTGCAGAACTTGTAAAGATGATGTCGGGAAGCTGAAGCAGCCACGGAAATATGAAGAAGAGAAAAGAATCGACAGATAGTCAATAAAATGGAAGAGTAAAAATAAGTTGCGACTGGACGAAGATTCACCATATACTGACAAGCAATTAACGGACATTACTAGCACTTGCTACTCAAATTTGAATAATGAAGCGAATCTAACGGCTCGCCAATCACAAGTCTTTTCAGTTTACAATAACGACCCGAGAGAAGATTTGTTGGAAGAAGAAGGAATTTTAAGGAGAAAGGAGGCCCGTACACCTACTGTTTTGGTGAAATTTAAATCACGACAAGTAGAAGCCTTGATAGATTCTGGCGCGCACATATCCTGTGTTTCGGAAAGCCTATTTCACGTCCTTGTGAATGAACCTGACGCATCTTTACACTCGGTACAAGGAATGACGGTTACAGTGGCGAACGGGGGTAAAATTAAAAGAATCACCCAGCAAATTCGGGTAGATGGTGAGATTGGAGGACACAGGAATGAAATAAAAGCATTTGTTATCCCTAAATTAACTGTTGATCTCATTCTGGGAGTCGATTGGCTTGCCTAGAAAATGGTTAAACTGGACTGGGAAGAAAATAATCAGCAATTTATTACGGAAGGGAAAAGAGTGAATATAAGTTTTGAAACCAAAATTTGTGAAGAAGGAAAGGAAGCGGTTCAAGTTAGATTCATTTCTAGAGGAGAGGTGCAGGAGTTTATATGCTATGATGAGCTTAGTGAGGAAGAAGTGTAGCTATCACAGTTATTGGTTGAAAAGGACAGTGAGGATTTAATGTACTCACCACAACAGCTCGAAAATGTAGAAGAAAGCTCAGAGGAGGAAGAAGCGGCATGATCAAAGAGGGAAGGGAATCGACTATAAGCCGCGTGATCTGGTACTGGCGCAGACTCATTATAAGTCCTCTAGCATAAATAAAGAAATTAGGAAGTTTAAGTATTTGTATGAAGGCCCGTATCGGATTGCTAGCTGCCCTAGGAAAAATTCCTATGTATTAGTGTATCCTATTGGTCAAAATATCAGGGGTACTTTCAATGTTACTTCCCTTAAACCTTAAAAAATGTTACCAGAAGATTTATCTGACTAAAAGGAGGGGACACCCTTTATCCTTATTTTTTCTAATTTTATTTGGCGTATGCCTATTCATCGCTGCGGCGAACAAATCTTTAATTTTTTTCCGGCTAAAGTCAGTAAACTAAATCCACATTTCCACTCTCATAACCTGCCTGAAAAAAATGCCAAAGCAGCAGCAGCAACAACAGTGTAGTGCAGTGTAGCGTGTGAAGTAATTCAACAAAAGTCTTATAGAGGTTAATGACCTCTACCAGTGTCGCAACCGAGAACTCCAACCATAGAGCCTGCGGTGAAAGCGAAAATATTATTTTTGTTATGTTGTATATATGTTCTTTCCTTTCAGTTTTATTTTCTTGAGAACTGTGACCACCAAAAATTATGACAACTTCATGTGGTTACTTCATGTATTTTTCTTTGTGTTTTCTGTTTTTGTTTGTGTTTCATGTTTCTTTAAGGTGTATGCTCAGTGATTTAATGTAAATTAGGCTATTTGGTTGGCCACCTTAGGTTTGTAACTTTTTATTTGTAGCACAGTATGAAAATTTCTGTAAGCTTTTTTTATGATAATTCTTCGTTTTTTTTAAATAATCAAACAAAACGCGAATAATTATCACATTTGGTAGCTGGGGAGTGTGACATTACAGTTACCTTCCGCCGCTTCAAAGTAGTATCTCTGGAGCAGAAAGCTACATTATTTTCAAAAGTCAGTCGCCCGCTAGTAATGGTCGTGCGCGGATCGTCGCAGACAGCGGATCGCGTACCGCGGCTCACTTATTGTAGGCATTAGCTGATATAGGTTCGGTGTAATGTGTTTTCCTATATTGAACTGTATGTAAGAAGAAGTTTATGTCTCAAAAAAGAACTGTGGTTATAAAATTGAGTATTTGAACAGTGTATAAATGAACAGTGAAAGCCAAGTTTTGGCGTATGTTTTAGCGGGAAGAAGATACGAACTGTAATTTTCCTTTTACCGCAAGAATTCTGCAATCTTTCGGATAAGAAGTTTCGATACCTATACTTTGAAATTTTGATGGTGGCCAAACCGTTCACATGTGCTTGACGTGTTTTTCGGAATAAACTTGCTATGAACATAATTGCTCTTCTTGATGTTGCTTATGAATTTTATTAATTATTCTCCTAATTACTTATGGGGAAGGTTTTGATTTCACCGTCTGGCGACCGGGTACTCGAACTATAACTTATTCTTACTAAATAAATGTCTGAAACTACTTGAAGTGAGCAGATCAGATTCAAACCATAATTTAAAATTAATATCCACCAACAAGAAGAATATCTTACATGGCGACGCGTAACGGACTGTGTGATAGAAATTAGTACCAGGAGGAGAGACAATTTTTTCTCAAACCCTGGGAAAACACACAAAAGTAAAAGGAAAATTAGGGACATAACGACGACGACAATCGGGACTTTAGCGACAATACTCAAAGGTGCGGAAGAGGTTCCACTCGAGGAAGGCAGAGCGGTTGGTCAGAGAGCAGCCGAGGAGATATTCCACATTCTTCGGCGCGGAGCTGGGCAGCCGAGACGACGAAGGCGGGAGAAAGAAGAATCGTCGTGCAGAGTCGTCGAAAGCTAAGGACGCGCTGTGCGCTGCTTGTTTGGCTATTTTTGAAGGCTTAAATCCTTTTCCTAATTTTTTTCTGATAATTTTCCTTTTTTTCTGTAAAATATCGAGGAAGAAAATCGGACAAGATTTTTCTCTTCTAACTCGACAATACATTTTCTTCTCCTTTGTCATCAGTGATGACAAAAGCAATTATTTAAATTCCACCTGTAGTTTAAAGTCAGACCTTAAGTCAGATATTAATATAAATACTGAGACCCTAAATTCAAAATTTGCAAACTTAAATTTGGACCTCAAATCAAGTACTGAAATCCTCCATTATAAATTTGAACATTTAAATTCAGACCTTAAGTCAAGTACTGAAATATTACATGATAAATTTGAAAAGTTAGATTCAGATCTTAAGTACTCAAACCTTTGATTCCAAACTCGATAATTTAAAAGCTGAACTAAAGTCTGACGCGGAAGTGTTACATTCTAAGTCTCTGAAATAACAAAAATCCCAAATAGCAGAATTACGTAAGGATATGGAAGAGTATCGTGCTTTGTGTAATAGGCCAGCAGAGGACTTAGCAACCCAGTTTTCCGATTTAAAACAAGAGTTAAAGGGTGAACCTAATACTTTGCGCCAGGAAACCGACGCCTTGCAAGAACAGTACGGTATGCGCAGTTACAAGAAAAAAGCGATAGTCACTGTCACCGTATAAAGACGATCGAAGGACAGTTCCAAACATTACAAGAAGGTACCCGACAGGGCTATGCGGAAGTGAAGTTTGGGATGAAGGAGATAACTGCGGAGGTGGAACAGCTGGATGAGAAGTTGGAGAAATTAAAAGTCTCAACTGCCGTATTTGTGGACGAGAGAATGAAGGTACAGGCGCCGCTAATTATAAAGCAAGAAGTATTAAAACAAGTGCCGGGTGTAGTGAGAGAAGAATTCTGTAAATACATAGAAACCGGAAAGGGCACAGTAATTCCTGTTCAATGCTACGACGAAAAGATTGATTGGGAAGAATTTTCTGACCGAAATGGCATCCATCCTGTAAAGTTTATTAAAAATTTCGAAAATTTTCCACCTTTTATGGCTGCTAGTGAGGAGAAGAAAATTAATATGGTAATAAAACATTTAAGAGCAGGACCCCGACTGTGGGCAGAGCAATTAGAGGAGGAATTTTCATCTTTTGAGCAGTCTGGTCGGCAGAGCTGCAGATCGCCGTAAAATCAGAATTAATGTGCGGTGACCGTTATGACCCGAGAAGAGGATCGCAAACCGATTTTTTCATGCGGTGCTATGCATCTTGCCGATACTTAGACCAGCCTCATAGTGAAGAAGAGTATGTACGAATGATTGCGGCTAGGTTACCGGAACAGACACAGCTAATACTTACTAGCCACAAGATCCGCTCCATAAAGGATGCTGTAGATATGCTGGGAAGATTAGATGTACAAGAGCAAAGAATGTACAGAACAAGATACCAGGGACAACATAACCCTAATCATTTTCAAAATAACGGATCCCGACAGGAAAACCACCGAAGAGAAGGGAATAGAAATTTTCGGCAAGAACCGGAAAACTCAGGCCGGCAAGACGGAGTTCGAAAGGAAAACACAGAGGAAGGAAAATCTCATAGGCGGTTCCAGAAACACAACTACCGACCGAAAAATGAAGAACAGAGGGTAGCCGTGGTTTCAGAAGACCGCACCAGACATTTAAACTAGTGCCTGCCACTGAGAAGGCTTCGCCAGCGGCGGAGGCAGAAAAGAGGCCAAATACAGCGAAAATATTATTAGTAAAAGAAGAAAAAATAGGCTTGAGGGGGAAAAAGGATCAACCAGAAATATGTCTATACGATACAGTATTTAATAACGAAGTTGAAGAGGAACCGACAAGATACGAGAAAATTCCATTAACCAGTACAAGTGAAGAATTGAAGGCAGATGAGGTAGAAGATGAAAATGAATTTGATCAGGAAATCGAAGTCAAAGAATCTGAGGTCAGAGGAGAAGGCGATGATGACACTTTTGAAATTGAAAACGAAAGAATTCAAGAACACATTTGGAGAGAACAAAGGAAATTACACGAGAGTGAAATGATGTTAATAGGAATTGACGGTTCGGAAAAAATGGATACAGGCGAGGTAAGCCTGGACGGGGTTAAAGTTGTGCGGAAGTCTTATGTATTTAATGACAGCGCAGCCGACGCGCGCGACGGCAGCCAACACACGCGTAAGGGTCAAGGCGTAAACAGTGTTGGTACCTGTGCCAAAAATAAATTGAAGTACGCGGCAGCCGCTGGCGCGGTATAAGAACAATGCGGAACATTTCTGTCAACTAAAGAATGTTATGGAAAGGAAAAATCAATACCAATAGACTGCAGAACTTGTAAAGATGATGTCGGGAAGCTGAAGCAGCCACGGAAATATGAAGACGAGAAAAGAATCGACAGATAGTCAATAAAATGGAAGAGTAAAAATAAGTTGCGACTGGACGAAGATTCACCATATACTGACAAGCAATTAACGGACATTACTAGCACTTGCTACTCAAATTTGAATAATGAAGCGAATCTAACGGCTCGCCAATCACAAGTCTTTTCAGTTTACAATAACGACCCGAGAGAAGATTTGTTGGAAGAAGAAGGAATTTTAAGGAGAAAGGAGGCCCGTACACCTACTGTTTTGGTGAAATTTAAATCACGACAAGTAGAAGCCTTGATAGATTCTGGCGCGCACATATCCTGTGTTTCGGAAAGCCTATTTCACGTCCTTGTGAATGAACCTGACGCATCTTTACACTCGGTACAAGGAATGACGGTTACAGTGGCGAACGGGGGTAAAATTAAAAGAATCACCCAGCAAATTCGGGTAGATGGTGAGATTGGAGGACACAGGAATGAAATAAAAGCATTTGTTATCCCTAAATTAACTGTTGATCTCATTCTGGGAGTCGATTGGCTTGCCGAGAAAATGGTTAAACTGGACTGGGAAGAAAATAATCAGCAATTTATTACGGAAGGGAAAAGAGTGAATATAAGTTATGAAACCAAAATTTGTGAAGAAGGAAAGGAAGCGGTTCAAGTTAGATTCATTTCTAGAGGAGAGGTGCAGGAGTTTATATGCTATGATGAGCTTAGTGAGGAAGAAGTGTAGCTATCACAGTTATTGGTTGAAAAGGACAGTGAGGATTTAATGTACTCACCACAACAGCTCGAAAATGTAGAAGAAAGCTCAGAGGAGGAAGAAGCGGCATGATCAAAGAGGGAAGGGAATCGACTATAAGCCGCGTGATCTGGTACTGGCGCAGACTCATTATAAGTCCTCTAGCATAAATAAAGAAATTAGGAAGTTTAAGTATTTGTATGAAGGCCCGTATCGGATTGCTAGCTGCCCTAGGAAAAATTCCTATGTATTAGTGTATCCTATTGGTCAAAATATCAGGGGTACTTTCAATGTTACTTCCCTTAAACCTTAAAAAATGTTACCAGAAGATTTATCTGACTAAAAGGAGGGGACACCCTTTATCCTTATTTTTTCTAATTTTATTTGGCGTATGCCTATTTCTTCATCGCTGCGGCGAACAAATCTTTAATTTTTTTCCGGCTAAAGTCAGTAAACTAAATCCACATTTCCACTCTCATAACCTGCCTGAAAAAAATGCCAAAGCAGCAGCAGCAACAACAGTGTAGTGCAGTGTAGCGTGTGAAGTAATTCAACAAAAGTCTTATAGAGGTTAATGACCTCTACCAGTGTCGCAACCGAGGACTCCAACCATAGAGCCTGCGGTGAAAGCGAAAATATTATTTTTTGTTATGTTGTATATATGTTCTTTCCTTTCAGTTTATTTTCTTGAGAACTGTGACCACAAAAATTATGACAACTTCATGTGGTTACTTCATGTATTTTTCTGTGTTTTCTGATTTTGTTTGTGTTTCATGTTTCTTTAAGGTGTATGCTCAGTGATTTAATGTAACTTAGGCTATTTGGTTGGCCACCTTAGGTTTTGTAACTTTTTATTTGCAGCACAGTATGAAAATTTCTGTAAGCTTTTTTTTATGATAATTCTTCGTTTTTTCTAAATAATCAAACAAAACCCAAATAATTATCACATTTGGTAGCTGGGGAGTGTGACATTACAGTTACCTTCCGCCGCTTCAAAGTAGTATCTCTGGAGCAGAAAGCTACATTATTTTCAAAAGTCAGTCGCCCGCTAGTAATGGTCGTACGCGGATCGTCGTAGGCAGCGGATCGCGTACCGCGGCTCACTTATTGTAGGCATTAGCTGATATTGGTTCGGTGTAATGTGTTTTCCTATATTGAACTGTATGTAAGAAGAAGTTTATGTCTCAAAAAAGAACTGTGGTTATAAAATTGAGTATTTGAACAGTGTATAAATGAACAGTGAAAGCCAAGTTTTGGCGTATGTTTTAGCGGGAAGAAGATATGAACTGTAATTTTCCTTTTACCACAAGAATTCTGCAATCTTTCGGATAAGAAGTTACGATAGCTATACTTTGAAATTTTGATGGTGGCCAAACCGTTCACATGTGCTTGACGTGTTTTTCGGAATAAACTTGCTATGAACATAATTGCTCTTCTTGATGTTGCTTACTGAATTTTATTAATTATTATCCTAATAACTTCTGGGGATGGTTTTGGTTTTACTGTCTGGCGACCGGGTACTCGAACTATAATTAATTCTTACTAAACACATGCCTGAAACTACTTGAAGTGAGCAGATCAGAATCAAACCATAATTTAAAATTAATATCCATCAACGAAAGAAAGACCTCTTACAGTGTGGTGTAGATATGTGGGCAGGTAGGTGGTGAGAGTGTGACATTAAAAAGAAATCAGTTTAATATGTGTAGTACAATATTGTTTGGTGGCGAATTTTAAATATGGTGCTATTTTTTCAGGGCCATGATGATGTTAGTCATGAAAAGTGATGTGTCTAAAAGCATGTAGTTTGCATTTTCTTTTAGCTTTGGGCATCTAATTGAATTTTATCTGTGTTGTGATATGGTTTGTTTCTGTGCAGAGTCATAAGTAGTTTAATTTTTTGCAAGGAGTGATAAAAAGTGTAAAACTAAGGGTGTGTTATGACACAAAGCAAAGGAATGTTTAAGTAAAAGGAATGCAAATGAGTGCAGAACAGTAAATGAAAGGAGTGATAGAAGATACACGTGTAGAAAGGAATGAGAGTGAATTTATGGGGTGTGCCCTTGTGATGGAATAAGTTTAGTTTAAAATCTTATAAAAAATATTTTGCAAAAAACTGTGTGATGAGGAAATACTTGTGCAGGAAAGTGAATAGAGGTGAGATGAGAAATATTTGTGTTGGATTTGTGTGGTACAATATTGTT
>JARYHS010002121.1:0-16595 GCA_031002005.1 Vandiemenella viatica
CCCCCTGAGCGTAGGGGCCCCGGATCACTGCACCGCCTAGCCCCATAGTAACTACGCCCATGCACAAACTTCTTTACTCACCCAAAACTCGGTCAATTCGTACTTCGTCTTTTCACTTAATTTTCACCGTTCTTCTGCAGCACCACATTTCAGATGCTTCAATTTTCTTTCTTTCAGGTATTCTTAAGGTTCATGTTTCGCTACCATGTATAAGTCTTAAAAAAGTTCTTTGTAATTTATAGATCAATGTCTGAAACTAAAATTTTTTTTTAAAAAAAAAAAAACAAAAAACAAAAAAAAACTGTTATCTGGAAACAAACCGAGTTATATTATTATTGATGCACAATATTTCAGTGACATAAGCATCATCAAAGAAAGGCTGAATGAATATAGGAAGCACTTTAAAAATAATGAAGTCAGAAAATTAGCGGTCTTGCTACATTCAGCTGGTGCCGAGGACACTACTTTATTCAGTCGCACCAGTGTTTCAGCTCAGGAAAGCAGACGGTGGTCCAGGCAGGTCAGAGAAGAATTGGAAATACAAAATAAGGCGCAATAATGCAAACACAGAGAGCATGTTCCAGCATTAGCCAAAAGTGGTCGTGTCAGCTCAGGAAAATGAACCAATCAAACCACCTTCGCTAGCGGTAGCAGCAAGCGAGACATCGCCTCTGACAGGTGGCAGACACGGCAGCCAGACGGCCGAATGCACAATATTTCGGCGATATAAGGCTCCGTCGCCATCTTCAGGTGAAGACTGAAGATGGTGACGGAGTCTTATGTCACTGAAATATTGTGCATCAATAATAACATTACTCGTTTTGTTTTCCGAGAAGAATTTATAAATAAACAACGCCAAGAAAAATTGCATTCATTTATAAAATTTTTCTTTTTTTCTTGAAGGCTCTTTTTGCTAGTGCTATCCTGTTTTTAACATCATTCCTGCTTCAACCAAAGGTTGTAAATTTTCTTCAAAAGTAGCAGAATTCACTTACTTCTCCCATTGCATCCGATCCTATTTTTATAATCTACAAGTATTGGTATAATTTCTGCTACATCTCATCACTTTTGTCCTGCTTTGATTTCTTCCTTCAGTATTTTGTTCATTTCATTCATCAACTTCTCAATACGCTCAGCCAGTTCTGCTAACAGAACAATATCATCAGAAAATTGTAGCATGCTGATTATTTCTCCCTGAACAGTTAAGTCACATGTAAATTTCTCTTTTACTTTATCATTACTTCTTCTACATATAAGTTGAATATTAACGGAGACAGACTACAATCTTGTCTCACACCCTTTTAAACTGGTGTGAATCCCACAGGCTTATTTACTTTTATTATAGCCACTTGATTCTTATAAAATTATAAAGTATTCTTCTATCTCGATACTTAGGACCTGATTTTCTTTATAATTTTGAACATCTTGTCCCACCTAACCTTATCAAAAGCTTTTTGTAAATCAACAAATGCCATAAATGTATTTTTCTTTTTCTTCATCCGCCCATAAATTATTAATCTTCAAGCCAGAATTGCTTCCCTTGTACCACGATTTTTCCTAACCAAAACTAATCTTCACCTGCTATCTCTACTACTACCATTTCCATTCTTGTGTATATTCTTCTGGTCAGTAATTTTGAAGCATGTGATGTTAGACTAATGGTGCGAAAATTCTCAAATTTGTCGGCTTGTGCTTTCTTGGGAAGTGTGATGATGATATTTTTTTATTAATATCAGAGTATTTCTCATGTTTCATAACCTCTTTATCTCAGTTTGAATATTACTTTTTCTTTAGGGTTTTAAGAAGTTCTTCAGGTATCCCAACAATTCCAACTGCCTTATTTGCTTCCAAGACATTCAGAGTTCTATTGAATTCTGTCCACAAAACCGGATCTCCTAAGTCATCATTGTCGACATCGCCTTCCTTTTCTATTACGCTATTGTTCAAGATGCTACAGTTTCTCAATGTATTCCTTTCACCAGTTAGCTTAGTTTAAAAGAGGTTTCACAACGGCAGCTTTAATGTTTACACCTCTCGTAATCATTTCTCCAAAATTTTGATTGATTTTCCTATATGCAACATTTATCTACTTTTTCACACTTTTCTAGTATCCATTTTTTATTTGCTTTTTTTGCATTTCATGTTTATTTGATTTCAAATTTGCATGTATTTCTATCTTCCTGCTTCATCCTGAGCTTTTTTCTGCTCTTTCCTTTGATCCATCAGATCAATAAATTCTTCTGTGATCCAAGGCTTTCGGGCTTCAGGGGCGTAGCTACTATGGGGCTAGGCGGTACAGTGTACCGGGGCCCCTGCGCTCAGGGGGCCTCAAAGCGCAGCTCTGAGGGCCCACTAGCCTTCTCGGTAAACTGGCGACCTCTATTTTTTTTTTAGCTCTGCCATCGTCTAGGTGGGCCCCTGAGACAAAGAGGAAGCCACTCACTAAGGGCCCCCACTGCTCAGGGGCCTATAAGCACAATTAAAGGGCCCCTAGCCTCAGCTCAGGGGACCCCTACCAGCAACACAATGCAAACAAAGGTCACCCATTGGCCTGGGGGCCAAAAATTAATTTTTTGCACCGCGGCCCTTGTTGACCTAGCTATGCCACTGTATTGCTTTCATTATTTCTCCCTTCAATGCATTCCATTTGTCCTCTCTTCAGCTCCTTTCAGAGTTACTTCTCAGACCCAAGGTTCTGCAAAGTTTTTCACTCTTGTTATTTAGCTTCATTTATTAACTTGAATTTAATCGTACACTTCATTACTATCAAATTATGGACAGAGTCAATGTCTACACGTGAGTACGCTTTACAGTCTAGAACTTGATTCCTGAATCTCTGTCGACCATGAAATAATCAAGCTGATATCTGCCTGTATCCGCAGGACGTTTCCAGGTCTATATTATTCTTGCATGGTTCTTAAATAGTTTGTTAGCCACGACTAGCTTATTATCTTTCACAAAACTTCTAACAACCGGCTTCCTCGCACATTCTTTCTGCTAGACAAAATTTTCTCACAGTATTCACCCTCTTTTCCATTTTCCCACTATCACATTCCAGTCACCGATGATTGTTAGATTTTCCTCCCCCTTCACATGTTGGATTAATTGTCAATTTCGTCGTATATTTTCAATTTCTTTGTCGTATTCCTGTGACGTTGGCATATCCACTTCTACTAACGTGTTTGGGATGGGCCTTAGTTTCTAACCTCATTAAAATAATCCTATCACTAAACTGTTTATAATTACTCTCTAGTTTCCCTACTCTTTTATTCATTACAAATCCTACATCAGTGACTCAATCTACAGTTTGTTTGCTAATTATCATGTATTCTTATGTGTCTTTCCATTTAATCTCACAAAACCCAACAACATCTAACTTAAGTCTTTCAGTCTCCATTTTTAAATTTCTAATCTACCTGCTGGATAGAAGAATTTTTAAAAGAAAGAGAACAAAAAGTTAGGGTAGGAAATGCAGTATCAAAAGTAATTAGAGTGAACATGGGGATCCCACAGGGTAGTATATTGGGGCTATTGTTATTAGCTATTCTAATGAATGATTGTTATAAAAGTTTACTGTCAGAAGGTAGATTGTTTGCAGACGATATTTTACATTACTGGATTATAAGAATATTGGGTTTCAAGAAAATTTTTATCACATTTACAATAAATGGTATTTTAAGCAATTGGCACAAATGTTGTTTGTAGTATTGAGTCATTCGTCACCAGTTTCTGGTGACATGAGCTTTAATCATATCCTGCTTACAGTATCGCATTCAAAGAGGTCGCTCTGGAATTAGGAAGGAGAGCTGATATGTATTAATCGAACTACAGCAGATCGCTAAGTTACTGATCGAAGAAAACATAGTCTACATTTGTCAGCTGGAATATACTCTTTTTAAATTAACAATTTTTAATAGTGTGAAAAAGGCTGTCAGAAATACGTTATGAATCACAGTCAAGCGAAATGAAACCTTACTATAAGATCTGATAATCATTTTGGTTCTATGTAACATCTGCACTTAATGCTAACTGCTGCATCCAGAATTCTTTGTAATAGTTTATAAATCTGCTACTGGTTTTGTTGTTGCACGTTATTGTTGCTTGCAATGTATATAAAAAAATGTTGAGTGAAGTTTTCACATTTTAAAACATTGTATCTCAAAACTATTGTATTTACAGTACGGTACTGTGATAGGTCGTAGCTTTTTTTTTTCCGAATCACCTATTTTTGGGGTACGTCAGTATCAATCACTTCTTGGATGCTTGCGTTTTCTTCTTCTCCCAGTATTTCTTCATTCTATCTGATCTCTTCCTTCTTTCCTCTTCTGATATTTGAATCGGTTTTTCTGGTGTTTATCGCAACTTGGAACTCTTACTATTGTCTTTGGTCACGGTCTTGGCTGTACCATTCTTTAACATCACTTCGGTAATCTGGAGTCTCTCAGATCCATTTCCACTTCCTTAAACCAGTTGGGCTTAGTCTTTTTTTTATAAAAGAAGTCAAAGATTTTTTTTGTTAGTCTGTTAGGATTCATTCGGAATATATGTCCATAGAAATCAATCCTTTTTTTTTCTCATGGTTTACGAGAGTCTCTCGGACTTTGTGTAGAGGGCTTCGTTTCTGTAGAAAACTTGTTTGTTATTCTGGAATTTGGGACCCATGATCTTCCTCAAAATTTTCCTCTCTTTGATTTCCAATTTCTCCATTTGTCCTTTCCTCCCCATGACTAGTGTCTCTGCTGCATAGAGTGCTTTCCGGCTTAATTACTGTGTTGTAATGTCTTATCTTTGTATTCCAAGAGAGGCTTTTCTTATTGTAAGTGTTTTGGTCTTCTGGAAGGCTAATTCCATTTTGGTCCTTCTCGCTTCCATTGTTTTACCTTCAAGGTTGTTCCATTCAATCCATTCCCCTAGGTACTTGAAACTCCTAACCACCTCTATTTTATGAGCTCCTACTCGGACTCTCGTAGGAGTGTCTGGTATATTTGTCATAATCTTTGTTTTTTCGAAAGAAATCTTAAGTCCTAACATCCATGCCTGCTCTTGTAATTCGGCGATTTGTTCTTTGGCTTCCTCTCATGCTTTCTGCGAGCATCGCCATATCGTCAGCAAATGCCAAACACTTAATCGTAACTCCTTTATTTTTTGTTCCAAGTCTAATTCCTCCTCTGGTTCTTGCATTCCATTCTCTCACAACTTTTTCGAGTGCACAATTGAACAACAGGGGGGAGAGGCCATCCCCTTGCCGGACCCCTGTTCTGATCTCAAAGGGTTCTGACAGTTCACCCATGAATCTAACTTTTGAGGTCGTATTTGTGAGGGTTTCTTTGATGATATTCAGGGTTTTCCTGTCGCAAGCCAAATTCCTCCAAAATATTGAATAGCGACCCTCTGTCTATGGAATCGTAAGCTTTTTGGAAGTCCACAAAAGTCACTATATATGGTTTCGCCCTCTGCTTCTGGTATGCTAAAATGTTTCTGAGGTTTAGGATCTGTTCAGGGCAAGACCTTCCTTTCCTGAACCGTGCTTGATACTCCCCGATTTGGCAGTCCAACTGGGTTCTGCTCGTTCAAGTAATGCACTGGACAATATCTTATAGGTCACATCCACCAGGGAAAATCCCTCTGTAGTTGTTCGGATCAGATTTAGAGCCTCTTTTGTGTAGAGGATGTATCAGGGCCATTTTCCATTCCTCTGGACTCACTTCTTTCTTCCATATCTCCTCAAAAAATTTCTGGAATGAGATAATTGTATTTTTTGCTAGCATATTTCCATAATTCAGCTTTTATCTGATTTTCCCCTGATGCCTTAAAATTTTCCATGTGAGTCAGAATTGTCTGGATCTCACTTATAGATGGGGGTTTAGAGTCAGGGTTGGTAGAAGACTTCTTTCCATCATCGAACATCATCTTTTGGAGTGGTTCTTCGCAATTTAGGAGTTCCTTGAAGTAGTCTGCCAGTACCTTGCAGTTGCCCCTATTACTATTGCCATGTTCCCTTTTTTATCCTGAAGTTGGAGGGTTCGAGGGTTGTATTTATTGAGCTTCTCTCTGAAGATCCGATAATAGTTTCTCATGTTGTTCTTAGTAAAGTCGTCATTAATCTTACTGAGTATTTGTTCTTCTTGAACCTTCTTTACTTTCTGATCTCCTTGGACACCATCCTCCTAGTTTCCACAAAGTTCTGCCAGGAACTTTCGTCCTTTTTGGTTTGCCAGATGTGCCACGCCTTCTTTCTCAGAATCAAGTAGTCTATCACACTCTCGTTCCACCAAACTGTGCTTCTTAATCCTGGAGACAGGAGCAAACTCTTCTGCCTTAGTTATAATACTCTTCTCCAACTGTTTCCAGCCCTGGCCTTCTAGTTCGCTGGTTAACTGACTCCATTCTTCCTTCTTCTCCTTTATTTTCTCTGGATCATATCTCCATCGTGCACGGTTTTTCCTCTTACAGTTACTCTTAGGGATGATCTTAAATTTCACTTTAGATAGGTAGTGGTCCGAGTCGAGGTTGGCCCCTCTGAGAACCCTAACATTTTGGATTTCGTAGCTTCATTAACAGCTTTTTCTTTCTTCCATCTGGCATCTCTTGTTTTTGTTCAAATCTTTTTACTTTTAGTATGATTATATTCCTTGTGTTAGACAATTTGAAATTTATAGTATTGTTGTTAATTGTATCTATTATTTTGTAATACGAGTTAATAATTTTAGTTTATATATAAACATTCCTTCTGCCGGTAAAATGACACCATTCTAAGGTTGAAAATTTCCTGTTTCTAATGAGGTGTTAAAAGTGCTCCCAGTAGTGTTACTTAGCTTGTTGCCTGATCATGCTTGCACATCAACATGTTCCAGGTACTATAGAAAAAAGACCGAAAATTACCTTTAAAAACCTAGAAGCTTACCTCAAATCCTAATTTCCGCCCTCCACTTACCAGTAGTCGCCTCTGGCTGTTGTGTGACGGTTGCTACGATTTTATCATTGTTGAAATCACTCCTGGAAGTTTACTGCCAGTAGACTTTTAAAGATCTGGAGAGATTTCTAATAGATCCGTTCACTGGAATAAAATAGCCACCCTTTAAAGGGAATCTGATTTGAGATATCACTGCTTCTGAATTAAATTAATCCATTTTTCACTAGTAAAACGGAAAATGAGAGAACGCTAGTCATTAAAAAATGATTGCGTCATTCCTTGGAACTAATCACACATTAAAACTGCATTTTTTGGTCGAAAATTAAAGACTAAGAAATAAGTTAAGATAGAAAAATGGATAGATAGAAAAATCTCAAATTTCAAATTATAAAAAGTGTATTATTAAAACAATACGAAATCGGAAAAATATTTACTAGAAAAGTAAAAAACTGAAAGTTCATTATTTATTTAATGAATTTGTATGTTTCGTATTTTACATTTGAATACTTTTGTGTAATGATGCAAAAAGGTTGAAAATCTCTTTTTCGGATTGATTTTCTTCATTCGGCCGTGTCGCCCGCCCCTCCGTTGGATCGTGCGTCGACTCGAGCAGGAAGCGCCTCGTCTGGTTTTCTCAGCACCCGACGACGGCGCTCACGAAACAATCTGAAACGTTACGGGCCTTCACTGAAATGAATACCAGCTGATTAAATAAAAACTGGATGCCGCACAACAAATTTGGTGAATGACCTCTCAGAATATCCACTCTTCCTACGGCACTATAACTGTAGCCAAAGGTTTAACCGGATTTGAATTTGTTAACTGAACTAAATTTCACGTTGGCAAAGAATTAGGTTTATATATTTATTTGTACAGGTATTGCTTTATAATTTTACAAGGATCAAACGAAGCTTCATTCAGCTACTTTACATCCAGAAAGATTCTGAATATATTTACTTGTTATTGGGAACTAATGTCTTTAAAGTTGGTACATTGTGGTAATTTAAATATGTCTACTCTTTGCACATTAAATGTTATTAATTCCTTATCTACAGAAATTAATAAGACTTGTCAGCTTTTATTCTTGAATCCGGCGTGCAGTCGCGTGGTTCAGCAATCAGACGCTGCTCAGCTGTTTGACCATCGTTTCGACTCCTTACATCATTTATTACTTTTTAACAGTGCTGAATTTCTGAGATGCAGAATTCCTTCCCGTTCATTGTTTCCAATCCTCTCCTGGGTGAGCTGACTTTAAAGTCAATGAAAGGTAAATCTCGAAGCAAAAAATAATAAAGATATTAAATTGGTATACTGCGTGTTACAAAAATTAGCTTAATATAAACAACTATCAGCCACAGCAGTATCGTAATGTTCCTATTCTATATCAGTATTTCGATATTGCATTTGTTCTATTTTAAATGTTTATTTCTCTTTTTTTTTTCTACATTGTGAACTTCCACATGATGGCATAGTGATAGACCATCACTGCTGGTTTTCCTTCCTCTCGTAGACACGAGAATGTATAATAGCAACACACATTTAGGTTTTCTTAATTTAATAAGCTTCAAATTGAACAGCGTTTCAAAATTCAGCCGGACCTTGTCTATTTTATTCTGCACTGTCTGTAATTCTAGTTCTTTGGCCTTACCAGCGCTGCGAGCAGGATTAAGACAGTGCGGGGCCTGTAGCAGATGAGAACAAGAAGCATCTGGTTTGCCTTTGGCTTTGATGTTTCGGGTAAAAAATTAGTACAGCTCATTCACAACATTACCTTTTGTGATTTAATGCGGGCGGATTTAAAGATATCAATATTTTCAAGTAAATAATTTGAAACTTTGATAATTTTACGCACAGGCCAATGCATTTGCTAACTCTTGCTACTTGGTCACTCACCTTTTAAAAATGGGGCCTTTTAATGTAATGCGTTATGTTTTTGAAACAGGTT
Source organism: Vandiemenella viatica (assembly GCA_031002005.1). Taxonomy (NCBI): domain Eukaryota; kingdom Metazoa; phylum Arthropoda; class Insecta; order Orthoptera; family Morabidae; genus Vandiemenella; species Vandiemenella viatica. The sequence continues at coordinate 8,859 of JARYHS010002121.1, forward strand.
CAAATTTATTTATACGTTTTTAAATTCTGAACATTGAACCAAACTTTTCCTGTGACGTGTTACTTGCTAGTATATATTTTAGTTGAATTTTGAAGTGATTTTAATGAACTTTGTTTTTCAGTTACCATATCCCCTTTGGATTTAGAAATAATGTCTGCCTGCTCAAAATACTTCCATGCGGCGGTTGCCTCTTATTGAGTCAATATCATGTAATTTTTACACCAAAAATGAGTACGACAAACGTACAAGTATCCAATCAAAAGGCAATCTAGACTCATCTACAACTAAATTCATGACAATAGTACTTGCAGTATCTAAATCAACCCCCTTCTACTCTGTTTTGAGACAAAAGATTCGAGTATGTTTTTCCTTCAACACTGCCGATGGCTTTGTCAAATTATATATTGTGACCACTTTTTGACTGCGAGTGTAGCATCGCATTGAAGGAGACAGACACAGTCAGCAGCAACTCCCTCCCAGCTCTGGCTGGGATGACTCGCTCCACATCCTGCGCCACACCTCATCCAGTGCACACAAAGGGTCTATGTCTGATTCCCTTCTCTCGGTGTTTATTGTTATCCAAAACCAATCAATAACGTCTATAGTATCAGTGCACTGTCTTGAACTGCTCAGACGCGCGAGTTGGGTCACTCTCCTGCAGCTCGTCTCAGCGCCTCCATCTGGGAGGCACAGTGGAGCCCTTTGTTCTGTTTATTATTTATGTTATATTCTTTGACTGGGGTGTAAGGGTTTGGGAGAGACTATACTAGCCTTTTCTAGCCAAATGTCAACCTCCCTTCAATTGGTGTACCCTGTTTAAACGGACGAGGCTCTGGCGACTGAAAGATTCCGGGTATAAGAAGTCATCCACTGCTTGCCAACGGCCTCCGAAAGAGAGCGGAAGAGCGGGGAGTGGTCCAGGGCACCCTCTTGCCCTTGGCGTTGGAAACGGCCCCTAAAGGCGGATGAATCAGAAATGATCAACGGCATGGGGATGCAAAGGCAACGGGAAACCACTGCATTAAAGACCCAAAGGGTATCCCGAGGATATGTAATTCTCTCAAAATACATATATCATGATGGCTTGTTCCAGCGTAAAATATTCCGGAGGTGATATAGTCAATATTTTTACTGAAATTGAGGGCATAATAAATACTTGTCAAATTCGAAAATAAGTGTGGTAAATCTCGGCTTTTACATAATAATAAGCAGTGCGAGTCCCCGGGTGGCAGATTTTCGCGAGGCCCTTGTCCTTTGTGCAAAGTATGTGAATCGCAGGTATTTATTATGACAGACGAGAAACAGAAAAGTTATAAATAAATAAATTTTGAAATATTATATTATAAGATTTATAAACATTAACTAAAAGACAAGTCAGTAATGATTACAAACTAAGGTATATAAATGCCTTGAAATATGTATGCAGGGATTTAAAAATAATGTCTGCGGTTTTTCCTAATACTAAATTCTTGAATTAAAGCGCCAGCCTCCATTTGATGCCAGTGGCGTAGCTAGGTCAACAAGGGCCCCGTTGCAAAAAATTTATTTCGGTCCCTCAGGCCAGACGGGCGACCTTTATTTGCTTTGTGTGCTGGTAGGGGACCCCTGAACTGAGGATGGGGGCCCTTGAATTGTTCTTTAGGGGCCCCTGAGCATTTGTTGTGGCCCCCTGAGCAGCGAGGGCCCTTAGTGAGGGGCTCCTGTGTTCTTAGGGGCCCCTTAGACGACGGTAGAGCTAAAAAAGGTCGCCAGTTTGCCGTGAAGGCTCGTGGGCCCTCTAAACTGCGCTTGAGGGCCCCTAGAGGTGCGCTTAGGGGCCCCTTTGAGGTATGCTTGGGGGCCCCCTCAGCGTGAGGGCCCCGGTGCACTGCACCGCCTAGCCCCATAGTAGTTACGCCCTTGGGCACAATGAAAGCCCACCACTATGTGGACGGGGTGCTGCACCCTCTTGTGATACCCTCATGTCCACAATCCAAATCGCATCTTATGACAGGATGATGCCTGTCCTGATACTGCGGCCATCGCAACACAAGCCTTGCAAGGGTTACGATCACAATTTGGGATGCATGGTTCCCAAATTTGTCCCAAATAGAGCATTTCTTGGCTGCCAGGAGAAGACTCATAAGATCACATGGTCACCAAGGACAAACTATGCAACAGAGGAAACACAGTTCCGTAACACTTCAAATTTACAGGTTAATGATTTTTTTTTTTTTTGATGTTTAATAATTTACAGTTAAATTAATTTTTGTTGAGAAGTGTTGTAAATTGTTGTATTGAGTATATCGAAGATAGTGTCTGTACTTTAGTATCGCCCTACAGTAAATTTTGATTGGAAAGGCAGTCCATTTGATTGGAAATAGCTATCGCAAAACCACTAGAAAAGACTGGCGTGAATTTTTACCTTGCAACAAACTTAGGCGATGAACGTGGGTATCAAGCACTCCTTCAAGCTTCCTAGGTAACCTACTCACTCCATATTTCTTAAACTATTTTTTTTCTTCCCCTACATGACTGACAGTGTTTTAGCTCTGTTCTCGAGATGCGGCCTTAATGTTACTTCTTAGTACTGCTGTGTTGTATGCAGAGATGTGCAAGATACCTCGAAAAAAGTATTTGAATACAAGATACATTTAAATAATGTATCTTAGTTATCAGATACAAGATACTTTAGGAAAAGGTATTTGAAATACAAGATACAAAATACGTATTTTCCAGATACTTTTTTAAGATAAAATATCTTTTTTTACAAAATGTATTATTTTTATTTAGAAACATATTTTACTACAATGTACAACTGTCTAATGCTTAATGAGACTTAAGTATAATAAGTTTTTCAAACATCTCATCACTCATTTTTCTTCTGTGGGGTATCATTATTATCCCCCCGAAAGAGAAGAGTCGTTCCACAGGGGCGGAACTTGGCAAACAAGTGTTATATTTTAAAAATATTTTCTTGATTGTTGGATAAGTATTTAAACTTTTTAGGCAGATGTCCTTATTATTAAGGTATTGAAGTGTTTCTAAGTCAGCGGTGCTGCCAGTAGATTCTGTACTGTCGCCACTAGTGGCACTACCAACAGAGGAATCAGAGTCATCAAAAAACATGTAATAAAATTCGTCTTTTGTCTTCTTTCTTATATCCTCTCCACTACTCTTTGAAGCCTCTGATTTTTGATTTTCAGATCGATTAATTTTCCGTGTTTCAATCAGGATAAGCTCTTTTACATGCTCTTTAAACATTTTTGGCACCCACTTCATTTTAGAAAACGGATGGGACACTGAAGCTAATATTGCATCATTTGCTGCAGGCTCAAATTGCAAAAACTTTTTGAAACGTTTATTTAGATTTTCTTCAATAACATCTAACAAAGTGCCACAATATCTTAGATTTTCCATTTTAAGGCATTTAACCATATGCCGGATTCTCATTAGTTCGGGTAGTAGACAACCATAGTAGGTATCTTTATCACCTTGCATACTTTGAATAGCTTCTGCTATAGGTTTTGAACAATTTACATATTCCCATAAAAATTGAAGTTCATAGTCCTTAAAAGCTGATAATTTAAGGCTTTTCATGGTTTCATTGAGACGCTCCTGCACTGATAAAAGGTTGTCGTATATTTATGTTGTACTTTATATTGTCTTAGCTCGTATTTTCTACTTATTTATTTCGTAGTCGTAGTAAAAATATCTGTTTAATTATTTAATGTAATTTCTTCTGAAGTTTTCTAGCTTCGCCAATAACCAATGAACTTATAAGATTTGTTTCCTTTTTATTTATAATGTCATAACATCTTTAATCATCCCAAGTTATCCCAAGGTCCTTTTCCGCAAGCAACTTTAAATTCAAAACGAACACGACAAGGTCTCACCAAGTTCGTCGGTCCTGAGCTATCTTCCATCTGTTTATCTAAACGTTACCCTTAACTACCAATTTTCTCTAAGAGTAATTATTATAGTTATTCATCACCGTTATGCCACAAGGTCTTTTATGGAATTATAATAAGAGTTCCATCGGGTTGCGCATGGAGAAGTTGGTGATTTCCCCGTCAATTCCAAATATGTTTCACATGCCTTTGGTGATCTAGAACATAAATTCCAGAGTGCCTGACACTTCGCTAAAGCTGCATCATGCACTTTTTTATAAAAATTGTTTTTCAGTCTTGCTTGTTCAAAATCTGTACTGGCGACCAAATGCAAAGTGTGCGTAGCGCATCTTTCATGTCCTGGTAGCAGACAGTTATCACTTTCCGGTTCTGAAGAAGAATCTGGAAATGGTTGTGTTAGCAGATCATCATCTTCATTATCTTCATCTTGTGGTTTTGTTTCAAGATATTCTTTATGCGAAATGTTTTCAGGATTTGTGGCTGAAATATCTGAATCTGATTTTCCAAATACTTCGAAGGCCTTTACCATATTTGACTCCATTATCTGTTACCGTTTAACAATTTTGGATAGTTTTAAATCGAACTCTGAGTGTATATCAGCTATCATTTCGGCAACTTTATCATATGTGTGAGACCCCTTGAATCTTCTGCATGCAATGGCGGCACTTTTCCTCTCAAGAGTCTCGCTTCCAATCCAATGGACTGTAACCCCCAAATAGCTTCTTTTAGAAGAAGACCATATATCTGCTGTGGTACACACAAACTCCACAGTCCTCAGAGTCATCTTAATTTTTTCTTTCCATTCATTGTATTCATTTTACTTTGGATTGAACGGCGGCATAAAACTTTAGGAGGTGTCATTAGTTGCTGTGCACCTTCAATTAAAGCTTTAAATGAATTGCATTTTACCACTATTGATACTGGTAACATAGATTCAACAATAAATTGCACAATCAACTTGTCCAAGTCAACAGATTTTGGTCAGTTGTAAGAGTGGTCTGCTTAAATTTCTTACATGTTTCTGAACCACTGCTATTGTCAGTACATTTTCTTTTTTTCAGATTTGGGGTTTTAAGTTTTTCGTACTCTTGCAATAGATCTGCATGACCTTTCCTCTGAAAAGAAGAAAGGATTAAAATGTTTTAAACATTATGTGACCTATTTTTTATGTCCAAATGTGTTATACTATGGCGTTTTAATTTCAATAGATAGAAAGACATAAGTAAATAATATTGTAAGTGTACCGTTCTTCAATATTTTATAAATATTAATAAAAATTAATATTATAAATAATTTTACCTTCAAATGCTTCAAGAAGTTTGTAGTAGAAGTAACACTGCCTTTATTACTTTAGAACATATTTTGCATACAGCAGACACTCACGGCACTTCCATTTTCTTGTATTATGTCTTTAAAACAATGCTTTAAGATAAGTGGTCTATTTGTATTATTTTCATTCCTGAAAATATAAACAATATTTTGAATAAATTAAATATTACCACACTTTATCTGGGTAATAGACGGAATTACACGTAATGGATCGCTCTGATTCAAGCATCTTACCAGTCGTGATCTACAGTGGAGTGCAAAACTTAAGGACGAAACCAACATTCGCATGTTGAATCAAAACAAAGTAACATAGTTCGATGAAATTTGAACCATACATAAAAATAACGGCAACAGAATGGCACAATAGCCTAGGCAATTGAAAGAAATACGCGATCGATGAGATGGTCCCTTGGACGTTAAAAAAGGGTGGGAGTGGTCTTTACAAAGATGTTTGATTACCACAGGCAGCGATGTGTGCTCTGGAACATGCCCTCATGCTGGTCACAAGGTTGCTAGTGTCCTCGAGGTAGGGCGTTCCATTGCTCCGCCAGGGTGATTGACAACTGCTTCCCACACGTGCTTCTGCTTGATGGGATTTAAGTCTGGGGAACAGGCAGGACAGTCCATTTTCCAAATATCGTCTCGTTCCAAGAGCACATCCACTAGCGCCATTTGATGCAGTTCGACATTTTTATCAATAAAAATAAAGTTAGAGTCGAATGAAGAGTACAGACAAATTGACCATGCTGTTACCTGACCTCTGACTGAGTGCACTTCACATTAATTAATTTTAGTTGTGGTGAGCAGTGCTCCGATGGCCATACCTTTAGTCTTCTAATTATCCCTTTCTTAATACAGGATGACTTGCGGGAGCCGGCTGAATTTGGATCAGCTGTTACATTGTTGTTACACGTTATGGTGAGATTGAGGTTATGCCATTTTTTTGAGTGTGTCCTACCATTTTAGTCATAATGGATCAGTGTTCAGTACAGCATCGTGTTTTTGCATAGGACACTTTTGTTAAAAATTGTGAATCTATTATCAAAACACAGCGCCACTTTAATATCGGTCGGAATGACACAGTTCCAAGCCGAAAGACATTGTCTAGATGGGTTCACGCGTTTAGAACAACAGGAACAGTAACAAAGAAAAAGCCACCCGGTCCTGCAAGAACAGTGAGAACGCCCGATAACATCGCCACATGCATAAGGGAGTGGGGAAGTTTTATTTTGTTGGTAGGGGTGTCAGGGATTGGAACAGATTGCCGGGTGCAGTAATGAATAATTTGCCAAAAATTCTTAAGGAATTTAAAATTTGTAATTTGTAAATTGGAAAGTTAAATGGGGGGAATTTTATATTCCAATTACAAAAGATCATTTAAAAAAGGGGGGGAATTGGATGACTAGGAAGATTGTCACTGGAGTGTTAACTCAATTGGAATTAAATTAATAATAATAATAATTCCTAGATCCGCAATTGTATTAAGGACGTTAAATTGCAACTAACGCCGAATCAGGAATGATTTTAAAAGCAAACTAGCGAAAAGAGCCTTACCGAAGTGTGATTTAACTTTTTAACAATTTCATTTGTTAGCGAGGATAACTTGGAAAAAGTTCGTATTTATTGTACAAATGCACTAAAGATGGTATCGTTCGTACGCCAGAGCGTAAAAGAAACATCAAATCGTAAAATACACCAAGTTACAATGAACTTTTACTTCTTATACATGTACGCTGATATTAGCACCAGGTTTTATACTACTGTTTATTACTTCCAAGTTGTTATTTTATTTTTCAGAACCAATTAAATAACAAGTTGTTATATTCTAAACAGAACACAACGTACTAAATTTGGTAATTAAGCAACCTAAACAATCGGAACTCAGGCAACAGATTCAATTACATTCCATATTTAAGAAATTAGAATTGTTAAATAACTTATACCACAATGTTACCCTACACTAGAATTTTTAATAAAAGCTTTCGACTATTTGTAAAGCAATAATGTATTTTTGTGATAAAGAAAAGAGACTAGCTTACAACAATGGCACGAATATGAAACTTATTTTTACAGGTAAATATAAATACTTCTTCTCGCTAACAATAATCCTAAGAATTTAGTTTAAAATTTATAGATTCAAAAAAAAAAAGCGTGTATAAAACATAGGTTATAATATAAATACTCGGAGTAGCGTGAGCAACCTTCACACACGCAACCAACGATCACGTAGTCGCTGTCAAGTGAAATCTAATCCGGTATATACCTACTTAAATAAAATTAAAATGATTAGTTTATTTATTTACTTACATTTCGATGCCGTTGTCCTCGATTATGATTCACTAAAAATTCCGATTTCGACATACCACACACGATTTGGCACGGTAAAATATGGCGCGGACCAAAGAGAACATACAATAGACAGGCAGGTGTTCATTTATGGTTTTCACAGTTCACAGGTATGAAGGAAGGCAAAGATAACTAGACCCTATAGCCTTGTCTTTTGAGATATATGTTAATG
>JARYHS010002124.1:0-25632 GCA_031002005.1 Vandiemenella viatica
GTAATGTTTGCTAACAGTGGCGGATCCAGATTTTGTTTTTTGGGGGGGGGGGGCTTGACTTGGGGAAGGAGGGGTTCACCGACAGGAATCTCATTATTCCAGATTGCCGCCCTTCTTAAAACTGTAGAGCAAAAAAAAAAAAAAAAAAAAAAAGAGGGGGCTTCAGCCCCCTAGCCCCTCCCCCCCCTTGATCCGCTACTGTTTGCTAAAGTTTAAAAGTGAGAAGAGCAAAGTAAATCTAGTCGTGTTTGAGTATGCAGCAAATGGCCCACCCATAGCAGTACAAATCGTGGCGTGAAAAATTTTGTGAGACCGGACTTGAAATGCTGTAACACTTAATGCGACCCTTCTGAATACAAGTGATCAATAATATTGAAACACAGCTACGAGAATACCACCTCTGTAACAGGTTGATAATGATTATGTGCGACTGTGTTTTTTGCGGAGAGGTTTTTGTTACAAGCCACAATAATATCTGCCCCTCGTTAATTAATAAACTATCTTCATATTCGTTACATACTGTAATGAAATAATTGTTTAGACGACTAGTCCTTTGCAAATTCATAACATTAAGGTTGGTGCATTAATATGCCATACACAATAGATTAAGGTCGGTCGTCCACTGCAAGCGTATTTGAGCGACTAAAAGGTCTCCCGTAGTCGCGCGTATTGATGCGACTGATCCCAACACACGGAACGTTACTGAACGGCGTCCACTGCAAGCGACCGATTGTAGCCGACGACAGGCGACGAGCGACTGATCCTACCGGAATTGGATTACTCGCTTGTAGTAGCCGTTACGTATTCTACGCTCCACGTTCCTTTTCGTGTACCCCGCAGTTTTTGTTCGTTTTACTTATCAATGTGGGCAGTGGGAAATTAATTAGTGCAGTAAATGAGAAAACACTGTTGTGATATATGAGAGACAAGCGGTACAACTCACATGATATTCAGCGGATACTGTGGGGAAAAAGTTGCAGAAGAAATGCGTAGTAAAGATGGTAGATAATATTTACAAGTATACTATCATAGATACGTTACAATTTATACCCTGTATACGTACACTTTAATAATACTTTTTGATATTGCGATATTTACGATTACTCTACAGTTATATATAAATTACATATACAGGGCGTTCGCCGGGAAACGCAACCCACTGTTAGCGCTACAAGGAAGAAACTGCTCGCGGCGAGCGAGCGGTCAGCTCCCGGCATTGTTCGACCGTCGGCCGCGGACTATTTCATAATAATTACGCTTCATAAACTTGTATGTGCTAAGCATTTAAATGTGACGTAATTCATTAGCTTACCTTATAAAAGATGCTGGAAGTGTTGACACTCTTGTGTAATGCACATTTCACATCTTCTGAACATATTTCGAGACACACGCTGCCCTAACTGACTTAATGATTTTTTGGGTGACTGTTCTAGTCGAAAAGCGATATCGTCAATTTTCTCCTCTGTGAGAATACGGTTGACCGACAGTCTCTTTTTGTTAAAAAATGAACCCGTTTCTCTTACTTTTTTAACCAGACGCAGAATTGTTGATTTAGCTGGCAGTAAAGCGCCAGGACATTCGCGACGAAATTTACTGCGACACTTTTTAAACGACTTCTTCTTCACATATGTATCGTAGAGAAATATTCTTTGTTGCAAACTGTAACGTACCATAATTTTACTCACACTCAAACACGGTACAGATTAATAAGAGTATGAAGCCCCAAACCAGCCAAACCGCAAAGAAACGTTTATTCACAACACTGATTAATAAGAGACTGAAGTCACAAACTATCTACAATGCAAAGAAACCGTTCTTAACAATGTAAGGGTCACTGCACTGCACTGTTGGGGCAGCGGAGGTGTTAAACAGTGCGGTGATTCACGGTGCCGCGTGGCGGAAACTGCTGGCTCCACTGACCGAGGAAGTTGCCGACGGCAACAGACTGGGAGGGTAGCGTTTTCCGGCGAACGCCCTGTATAAAGTATACCCAACATCTGCGTTATTACACCAAGTACTCCTGCTAAAAAATATCTATAAAATTTGTATTTCTTGAAAGAATATTTATATTCTTTAGAAAGTTTTTCCGACAAGATTACAGAGTTTACGACTTGATATAATCATTCCGTTCGCATCTATCGCAATCCAGTCTTAATTTATTTTAAGAAGTTGAATTGCATATTGCTGTGTCGTTATGTAACTGTATTCGCATGTACTAACTTTTCTTGCGTGCTATCACAGCGTAGAAGACTGAAAATATATTAAGTACACAGATAAGTATCTAGAATATGAGATGGGATGAAATGTTTTGTTGGTAGCTTTAAGTATAAATAACTTGGCATAACGTTTGATAATAAACTCAACTGGGCAGATAGTAAGAAAGGGTTAAAAAAAATCCTTCATTTACTGAAGAGGGCGATGAGAGAATGTACCAAAGAAGATAGGGAATTGGATTACAAAACATTAGCACACTGTTGCTTGAATTTGGTGATGTAGTTTGAGATCCAAATTTTGGGTATCAAATACAGGAGTTGGAGAGAGTGAAGAGGAGAGCAGCTAAATTTGTTTGTGTAAATTACCGCAAGACCCATCCAGTAACTGATGTTATAAAGTTGCTGGATTGGGAGCCATTGGAAGAGAGGAGGTGGGTGAAGAGAGTTCTGGGATTGTACAAGGAATAAGTTGGTGATGAGGCTTGGAAGGATATTGGTCGAAGAAGTATGAATGGTGCATGGAAGGGAAAATATGACCATTAGTACAAGCTGGCACTCATTTCACGCATAATAGAGTAGGAAAATTTTCTTTTGTGGATACGAGCGTCAGGGGCTGGAATAAATTACCAAGTGAAGAATAATTTACCAAAAACGCTGAAGGAATTTAAAATTAAAATTCGTCAATCACAATAGTAGATGGGGAGGAATTTAAACTCTCAAAGGATATAAAATAATAAAAATTACTAAGAAAGTGGTAATTAGATGACTAGGGAAATTGCCATTACACTCAAATACGCTTGCAGTGGACGACCAGCCTAAATTTTTATCCTTCTATCGTGATTAATGTTCGTATTAGCAACTGCAGTGAATTTTACAAGGAGGAATAAAATGTCGGGAACTTCTGTATCCGTTTATGGTACTTAAAGTTATATTAAACAATTTTAACATCCTGAAGCTCGAGCTGAAATTGTTATTATTTTATAATTCAAGTTACTCTTCTTTTATCTTTTTCTTCAAAAACTGTAACTGCTGAAAAAGTCTTGTATATTTGGAAAAAAGCTGAGATGAAAAATTAAAGTAGATGGTTGGAGGAATCGTTTCCGAGTTTATATTTCTCACTTGCATACATTTATTTAAGTGTACGTTGGTTGCTGATCAGGCAGATCCTGGCATAAAATAATCGTCCGCACACTTTGCACCTAAATGTGAGTGGCGGACGCGGTAGGTATGGTTTGTAGCGTTTTCTGTCTGTTTTATACTCTTAAACGAGCAGTTATTGTATATATTGTATCTCTAAAACGGCTCTAACGATATGTATTAAATTTAATATTTAGATAACTTTTTGTTTTTTAAGTTAACCTAAATAGTTGTCTTCCATGCAAAAATGTGATTTTACACAGACACACAAAAAATAGCAATTCTTGTATTTGGTATCTCGGAAACGACGCTAACGCCATCTCGTAGACTTTTCGGGTACCAGTAAGCTGGGCTGATGATATAAGAGTTTCTTGCCGGCCTCGGTAGCGTAGGGGCTAGAGTGCTAGCTCCACGTGCCGAAGGTCGCCGGTTCGAATCCGGCCGCGGGCATGGGTGTTAAGTGTTGTGTGTCTGTGTGAATGTCCTGTCCGTCCTGTGGCGTCCATACACTGCAAAAATTACACATTGAGCTGGCTGTATGGCCTCCGTTGCCAAATGCCATTAAAAAAAAATCTCTTGTTGTAATCAAAGAGAACTTAGCTATCTCTAATCGAATAATTTTTGTACCCTAGCTGACCTGTGCGAATAGTATCGTGGTCAGTCACCGAATGGAAATGTAATAATGTGGAAATAAGTAAATGCAAATATTTATTATTGAAAGGAATTTTAATTTTAAGTAATTTTGCTGTAAAAATTCGCTATCGTTAACATGTTCAGTTGAAAAACATTTTTAAAGTAGATGTTTAAAAAATATTGGCTTTGTCTGATGTCCTGTTTTCATTCTTCTTCATATGAAAACCATATTAGCAGTAAAAATGTGTTCATCGTTGACGTTTTGACTGTATGTGTCTTTAACACAAAAATAAATATTAATGAATCTACAAACTCGTGAAACAGCCACGTACAGATGTCCATACGAAAAAGCAGGTCCTGACAAATACAGTCCTGCACATTGAAGCATCTGGCCTTGTGATTTATTAATGGTAATAGGAAATGTAACTCTAGATTGGAACTGTTTTCTTATTATTTGGAAAGGCACGGTTGGATCAGAAGGCGTGAGGTTAATGCGAGGAGTGAGCATAGTTCTATTGGAGTGAATGAATTTAGAGGTGATGATGTACTCATCTAACTGAATTACCACTAATCTTGAACCATTAATTAATCCCTGATTAGCATTAAGATTTCATTTAATATAATAATAGCAGATTTCTTCAAAGCAATTTATGGGGAGGTAAATCGGACCATCTTGGAAATGGCTCTACCGATTTGGATGATATTTCGTATGCAAATAACGTTTTACTTTTCAAATTTTCAACACGATTTTACAAAAAGGAACAATTCTTATATTTGGTATCCTGGAAACGGCTCTAATCTCATCTCGTAGAAGTTTCAGTAACTAGTAAGCCTACTAATGTTAGTTAAGCTTCTGTTTGGTTAGAACAAGGAACTATGCGGTCTAAAACACCTAGATAGCCATCAAGAAAAACGTTTAACTTTAATCAAACTACACTCAAAATCCTGCATACTTAACAGAAATCGAAAGATGCCGAGCGAAGATCGGTCACCCAGGTGCTTACAAATAAAAAGAAAGGAGTAAATAGTTGACAAGAGAAATTTACACCGGATTATTAAAACTAATTTCAGTCGCTGATATGACATTCGAGTAAATTAAAAGTTATCAGTATAAAGCAAAACATAACAAATTATAAACATTCAAGTTAAATCTTTTATGCTTGACATTAATTTTTAAATAACAACATGTAACATCTCATAAATCCGAAATTCTTCTCACCTGAGCGGACGGAACGTACGGATATGTGAAACTGCGACCAGTGAAATTTGCGGCCAACCTAAAATCTGTGAAATCTGCGACCAATACCTGTTCTCTTTGTGTCACTGCCGGGCCGTCCTAATCACTCCAAAGGCCGATTTTAAGACGACCCGACCTGGTCTCACTAAATCGTGACCTGGAAGTTTTTACGTGAACAAATAGAACGGAAACTAGTTAGCGATATTTTACATTACGGCCGAAACAGCCAAACAAGTTTCTATTTTTTTTTAAAAAATAGACACGCCAATGTTTCGAATAAAAAAGCATATCACCTTGTTTCGTAAGTTAAGTATTCTTTTTTAGAATTTTTTCGCAATCGTTACTGAAAGTTGAATTTTTTGCTGATCTGCAACAGTGTTCGGAGACTCCACTGCGGTACTAACCAGATCGGGCTGGCCAAGGTCGTCTAAGGTCACATGTCAATTTTCATGAAGTTTACGGGATAACACAATAATTATATTAAAATTTATTTAAAAAAAAATATTTTTAATGCAACTAATGAAGTAAAATATAATACACTTTTGACGTACATTAAGAATTTATTGTGTAAATTATGTGTTTTCTATAGATTTTAAAGTAACCCGGACATGTGCACTTTTAATACAGTAATAAACCAAGGGCAAAAATAAAATATTACTTTTTTCACATTTTGTTTTTAATGTTTGGATATTTTGTTTGTTTGAACAGTACATGTAAACTAAAAGTTTAAAAAGTTATATTATATGAAATTACATTTAATTTACCATAGAAATTACTGTAGTTTTGCACAAAATCCACCAGCTTATATGTTTTACTTTACGTAACTAATCATCATCAGAATCATTCTCGGCAGATGGCCACATTATAGCATCATAGAATGGCATATGTTCTTCAGGAACATATTGTAGCACTTTCTTAACGTCATCCTTTTTTTGTCATTGATGGGTTTCATGTCTACAAAAGCTTTTACGTTGGGAAGCTCAATACCTGTTGCTCCGCTAGGATGCTCTCATTGTCTCCCAAAAGAACTGTTTCAATTTTCCCTTCATTTGCAGACGATTCATTAATAATTTTTGAATATTGATCAGGTGTGTAGATTCTGTCCACTCTTTTTAATCGTCTCTTGATAACAGTAAAGATACGATCACATGGGAGAAAACTGTGACCCCTCACTGGAAAATATAGCTTGATTGTTACTTTACGTATCAGGGAAAAGCCAAATAGTAATCGTAAAACCATATCATTCTTGTTCTGCCCTGTACATCCGTCGGAAAAGATGGGTTTCTTCTGCAGTTTGGGGGATGAAATGTGATATGAAGTGATTACGGAAAGAGGAAACTTCACTCCCTCCTTTTTTCGCAGTACATTCGTGGTAGGTATAGATTTTGCTTGTTTGGTTTTCAAGTCATAAATACAAAAACAGTTAACCAACAACTACCGATAGTAGAAAATTTTTTCCTGCACTGGTAATGTGAGGGAAAGGGAGATTTTGTATGAAATATACTACGAATCCATAAGTATCTGCCTCGTTATGACAATTCTTTTCTACGTCTTTTAAGGCAGAATAAAAATTGTGTTTTAATATCAATTATGAACTACAAAACATCTGTAGTGTTAACAGCTGTTCAGAAACATGGGCTACACACGTAGCAATCCGCTCAGAGCGCCGGTGGGGCGGCTGTTAACAATACAACCAGTTTGAGCCTATTCAATAATAAACACCGATTTCATAACGCTACAGCATTGTTGAGAGTTCTGGTCGCAGATTTCACTGGGCGCAGTTTTCGCGACACCGGAACGTACGTCATGTATTCGATTGTAATAAAATAAACTGATTTCTTGTAGGTCCATTTTGCAATGAAATTATCTGACAGCAATTTTACACATAGTTTCTATAATATGTATCGAACGTCAAATGAATTACTGCTATCATTTTTCCTGAAATGCATGTCGATGAGTATGTTGAGCAATAGGCCAATATATTAATTTTTGTATGACCGAGGATGGTTTATTATAAGTTATAACTAAGCAGGAATTATTACGGCGCACTGAAGAAATGGGATCACGTCTGTGACAATGAATTTGCCTAAAGATTCAAATGCTGTGATGTCGTAATTTCTTCTGCTTGCCCGAAACAACCTTGTTTTGTTTGTTTCTAGCCTCAAAGCTGTGTAAAATTTTCGTGACACAAGTATTTAAAGATTCTCAATTTCCGGCGCCGCTTTGATCGAAGCGAGGCAAACTCACGCTCGACTGAGGTTGGTACATTAAAAAAAAAATCAAAATATTCTGGTTCAATAAAAACATCAGTTTTTACAAAGGAAAACTGAATATCACCCGCAGCACAGCCAGTAAAAGAGCTCCAATCAACCGTGGTTTCATTTCACATGCATTTTAATTCATCACGAATAAAAGGTAACTCTATTACGGTTGATAAAATTGAAACCAACGAATGCATTACCTTTAGACAGCCGTTGTTGATATTGTTTTACTCAATTCACCCGACGCGTTTCTAACTTCGTTCTCTCAGAACAACTGTTAAGTTAAATTCGTCATTTATTGCGTATTAAATCAATCTTTACAGTTGCCCATGCTCTTTTTAACATTCTACAAGTAATTAAGAGTCTGGTTAGATGACAAAAATAATATTAAAGGTAATCAAATAATTGTTCTACTTACATTTCATTTAAAACGGTTACAGACTTTCAAAAAAACTATATACAGTGGTACCTCAACATATAGTTTAATTCGTTCCGTGACCTTGCTCGTATGTCAAATTGCTCGTATTTCTAAGCAATTTTCCGCAATGAAAATAATTGAAATGCCATTAAGAGTTTTTGAATAAGAGAAATGTACATATTTACAAGAAGAAACATTTATATATAAATAACAAATACATATTCTATAAAAATATAATAAAAGAAAAAGTGAAGTGCTTACGGAAGCGCTTAATTTTCGTCACGCTTTGCTCATTTTTATCTGCAGATCGTTTAAAAAATCTGTCCAAGGAGGTTTGTTTCTTCCTCCCTTTCAGGATATTACGGAAATGAGTTAGGCAAGTTTCGTTGAACTACTCCGATGCACGACCAGTTGCAACTTTTTCGGGGTGATTTTTATCACGAACTCTACAAATTTTTCCCACATTTCCATGATCTCTTTTATATCCCTTGTAGAAATAACCTCCTCCATCTCTGGCTCCTCTTCAAAACTAATTTTTCGTTGAACCACCGTATGCTGCTGCGAATGTAGATCGTGTAAATCCTCCGTTGTCAGCTCCTGAGATTGTTCCTCGACGAGTTCGTTCACATCTCTCTCATCCACCTCCAGACCCACGGATTTTCCCAGAGAAACAATCTCCTCTAACACTGACACTTCGGGTTCCAATCCTTCGAAAGCTCTTTCAGCTACAGCCTCAGGCCACAGCTTCTTCCATGCAGAGTTTAAGGTCCTCG
Source organism: Vandiemenella viatica (assembly GCA_031002005.1). NCBI lineage: Eukaryota > Metazoa > Arthropoda > Insecta > Orthoptera > Morabidae > Vandiemenella > Vandiemenella viatica. The sequence continues at coordinate 8,673 of JARYHS010002124.1, forward strand.
TTGTAATACCCAGCCAGGCCTGATCAATACACCTTAGGCATATCACGATGTTAAAATGGTCCTTCCAGAACTCTCGAAGGGTAAGGTTTGTGTTCTCCGTCACCTCAAAGCAGCGCCGAAAAATGTGTTTGGTCTACAACTTCTTAAAATTAGAAATCACCTGCTGATCCATTGATACATGGGCTGCAGAATAGGAGTGGTGTTGGGTGGTAGGTAGAGAACCTTTATAAACTTGAACTCTTCGAGTAAATCATCTTCGAGATTTGGTGGGTGAGCAGGGGCATTGTCGAGGACGAGAAGGGGCTTGCATGGGTAGGTCATTTTCCTGTAGATATTTTTTAACAGAAGAGCCAAACACCAGGTTTATCTACTCCACAAAGAATTTCCTGGTGACCCACGCCTTCGGATTTGCCCTCCACATAACTTGCAGTTTTTCTTTTAAACTCTTATGTGACTTAAAGGTTCTGGGATTTTCCGAATGGTATACTAGCAGAGCCTTGATTTTTCAGTCGCCACTCGCATTGGAGCAAAGTGCTAGAGTTAATCTATCCTTCATGGGTTTGTGACCTGGCATCTTCTTCTCCTCTGTCGTTATGTAAGTCCTATTCGGCATCTTTTTCCAGAAAAGTCCTGCCTCTTCACAGTTGAAGACTTGCTGGGGGATGTATCCTTTGGCTTCTATCAGTTCGGAAAAAGTTTTGATGTAAACCTCGGATGCTTTCACATCCGAACTTGCTGCTTCACCATGCCTGACGACGGAGTGAATGCCGGTTCTTTTCCTAATGTTGTCAAACCAGCCCCGACTGGCTTTAAACGAGTCTTCCGATTCCTCGTTTGTGGAAGTGTGTGGGATCTGCTTCAGCAAATCACCGTAAATCGCTCGTGCCTTCTCACATATGATGCTTGTGTTAAGGTTCCTCCTTGAAGCTGCTTCTCTGTCACCCACACCATCAGTAGTTTCTCCATCTTTTCATGGTGACAGGTCCGGAGCATAGAAATTGTTGTAATGCCCTTATTTGGCGCCCCCATTGTTGCCCGCCCGACCGCAAGTGTCGCCGGCCGGATTGTCGGTCAAACCGCATTGTTGTCGCTGCCCAGTGTAGTAGTAGAGCTAGAAAAAAAGGGTCGCGGCGACTTAAATTGCCGCCCTTATTCCTCGTATCTCAAATCTTTTGATCGCATCTCAAAGAAAAATATCGCTCGCTCGGCGGCTCGTTTCTCAAAACACCGTATACGGTATCAAGGCACTCGTATGTCGAGGTCCCAATGTATTATGGATAAAAAACTAATATTCATAATGTGAGACCTGAGCCTTTCTTGTATATTGTAACTACATAGTTTTGACAGGTCTTCAGCCGGATAGTGTTTGCTGAACACGATGTTTCAAAAGCTGCTAGTGCTGTCTTCTTCAGGTGAAGTATTATGCTAGTGGGCTTTTTATGCGCCCATCTGCACACAGCTGGCGCCGTCGTACACCGCAAAACTCAGTTAGACCTACTACTTCATTTGATGAGAACAGCGGGGCGGTCATTCAAACGTAGTCTAAACAGTAAAAATAATGATAATAAATGCGACTGAACACGTGCCAATACTATCTAGAATCCACTTTAGCAAAATTTGTTGAACCTGGAGACTGGACTCACCTCAATAGCTCGGCTACCTTCAGCGAATAATGTCCGAAATGTTAGTTACACTGTCTGTTAACTAGGATATTTAAAATAATTAACTGCCTTTCAGCTTTATTTGCATTTATGTAATCAAAAATAACTGCAATTGTCTGTTGAGGAAGTAAGTGCACACACATACGAAGGGCACAGATAAAAAATTATAATGTGAGGCTGAGATATGTGCGACGTTCGTTTAAATTTATGTATTGCTATTTGTTTATTTACGACGATTAAATTTATAAAGAGATGAGCCTCTACTGATTACTATCTTTTCTTAATAGCTATTACCAGACCCAGATCACAACGTACCTAAGAATTTTTGACAGATGTTAAAGGAATTGGAAAGTTTGTTATTAACTCAAAGAAAGTTTGCAGGAATCGTAAGAAATCGCGAAATATATCAAACAACACAATAACCGCCATTCATATTTATTTTAGACATTTTTTCATGACAATAAAAATTTCCGTCATTTTTGACCGGTTTTGTTGAAGCAAATGCAAGTAGTACATAAACGGAGGACATATATTAAAAGCATTATAATGCTGCTCAGAATTTGAATGTTCATTTAATCACAGCGGGTATGCTTTAATAATTGTATTTTCCATTTTAACCCCCATTGCTTATTGAAGAGTTGTAGCGAAAAAAGCGCACAGAGCGGTATTTTAATATGAAGAAAGCTATTTTTTTCCAAAATTTATGAGACGGTTATCGGTATTAAGTTTACAAAAAAAATCATAACCATGCGTGCTTCCCATGTAACGAGATATAGTCTAGTAATAATAATATTTGTGGAAGTTAAATCTTCCTTGGTAATCAAGATATTTCGATAGAACCTAGCAAAAAGAGTAGTGATACTAATATTATAATACTAATACGAGTAACATTAATATAACTAATAATATCGCTACAGTTTATTTACTTTATTACAAAACTGTCTCTATACCACTACGTATAGCTATGTAATGATGAGTGGTAACGTATAGTTAAAATCGAATATGTTGCGGTCTGTTTACTGGAAGCAAAGTGTATATTAGGCAGAGTAGGCATGTTACAGCACTTTCACACCGACGGCAAGTGTAAAGCATTACTGCTTGCGGATTATCTAAGCTGTTCTCAACTTTTTGGTCTTCATAATTTGTTTGTATAGGTGGAGGAGAACTTTGGTCTGGTAACGCAACGTTTTAAGGACTGATGAATAAATAATAGCGCAGTTCGAGACGACAACTTTTTGTTTACTGAAGACCAAGTTTGTCACTGGTACAGACGTGCGGTCTGGCTCTTTGATATCCACTCATTAACTGACAACGTTGCTGCATGCCTTTGGAACTTACATCAGAATTAACGCGAACATCACAGCAGGATAACTATTCCAAGCTTTAAACTTATTAATTAAATTCATGAATGCATTTTAAACATAATCACAGCAGTATTAAATCATATAATGTATCTTGCACTATGAACTGGCCTTCATCTTTTATGTAGTGTTTCTATTTATTTAATACAAATTTCTTTAAATGTGTATTGGCTTTGTAATTGATTATAATGTCTCCTGTTTCAGTCAATATGATACTATTTATCTTCTAAGAACGTTAAAGACGAAGGGAAGAAAGTAGTGTTGTTATAAATCTTTTCTACCGATTTACTTAGCTTAATACAACTGTTATTAAATTACGCTCATAAACCTGATTTTGTATATTATAAGCCTAATTCTTTAGATCGTAGTTTATACCACGATACAGTTTGGACTACTTAAATGCGTTTGAAATAATAACGTCAGTAATATTGCATCAGAGGAAGCAAAGCAAAATAAATCTTACAGACTTACCTTATGCCGCGCATGGGTGTGTAGGGAAATTGCCACCGGAGCCTGTGCTCCATTGCAATTAAATTAAATTAAATATTAGTTCCAATTCCTGGTCATAGCTGCTGAAATAGTGACAAACGTGGAACTACTTTCATCCACCTGAAGTAATGTTTTCAATAACATGGCGCTCGTCAAAATAATTTGAATTATTTTTTTAATCTTAAATTACTCATGCTCTCTGCCGTATCGTCAAATGCCATTTGACATTTTGACTCAGACTAAATTTTAATACTTTCGCTAGTGTTGCTGCTCGAAAATTAAACCTTTCACTTAGCTGTCTATGGGCAAAGAATTTAACGAAGAGGTCTAAATCGAACGAATTTAAATTAATCAGAAGCATCTAACAATTAATATGTTCATTTAAACGCAACACATACTTTTCTTCAGTGGTTTGTCAAATAATTTCTTTGCAGATGTTGAACTGAATACGACCGTTACTAAATAACACGAAAAAGCTCAAGATTTTAGTACCTTCTCTGGTCATTGTAGCCCGCCAATGAAGACAGGGAGCGTTATAGATTCGATGACACAGTGACCTAGCATATCTTTTTATTAGTATTGATCATAGCTGGATAACGAAATTCGGACAGCCTGAACAATTAGTATCAAAACTGACTATTAAACAAGTTAGAACTATTGAAATCAACTCACTAAGGACTAATATTATTTTTTTATAAAAGAAAACGCTGCTGCTGGGATGTTTTCCCACCCTGTAAATATCATAAAATAATAGAAAAATATAACCGTCATTTTCCGTATTCTGAGATTCCGACCAGGCTTTCCAGTCCAAGTCATATCAATCAGAAGCTATTTTCTTTGTGTATTCCAGAGCTAATTTACTATATTCCAAAAGACCCAGCCTACGAAGAGCAGTAAATCTCAGTTGAAAATAATTTGGAAATCGCTACAATGAAACTTGTATCAAAGGCCGTTGCACCAGAAAATAGTACATTATTTATATATATAGAGCAAGAAAATTGCAATATTATTTCACACAGCAGCATATTTTCCTGAAACATTGCGAAATAGCGTTATTGTCTTAATAAAGACGTGTTTAATTATTGTGCTTTCATTCAGTATCGGAGCTTTCTATATAACGATTCTTCGCCCTAAGAACATTGCGTATTATTATTATTATTATGTGAAAGCCTCTTAGGAATTCTGAAACTTCACATCGACATTTCGAAAAAAAATGACACAGTGGTTATTAGAATTCAGGGAAGTACTCATTTTGGATGTAATGTGATCTCTGGCGTCTATATGCTCAGTTTACGAAGAGATTGTCATTTATTGCTTCGTCCACCATTTACTTAGTGTCGTAAGAGTTAGCGCAGTTTCTGACTTAAACTTTCAAACTGTGGAAACCCGATCGGTTTATAGCTTTCACATGATGCGCGGACAAAGAAAACCGACGGAAACGAAAGCTTACAGATTTGTATTTGTAGTGAGATAGAAACGCTTCGTTACAAATCTTGTCTGATCTGGTGTAAACGGCAGTACATGTTCAGTATGCTCGCATTGTGCCCGGATAGGACACGAGTACCCCTCTGTTTGGAGTGTCCCATGCGCCACATGTTGATCAGGACAAAGGCGGACCAGAACAAGCGCAGGTAACGAACCTGCTGGCCACTCGCTAATTCCGGAGCGTCGGCAAACTGGCTGGCGCCAATTACCTTCGGACTACTGTGTCGCGCCCGGCACCTTTGCAGAACCTAACTGCGGCAAGACCAGACAAAATTCAAACCAGTTTGTGTCCAGGTGAGACTAACTACTGGCCGTATAGATTACATAAAGTCTCATTAGACCTATTTAATGCGCTGACTACAGTAAGTGAGGAATTCGGAATGGAGCTGAAGTTACTTCTCCCCCAGCTTCTTGCACTGGACCAGGTAGAGATTGCGAAAGAATAAACGAGGACACAGTTTGCCAAGGTTCATGTGAAGAAATCAACTCATCATTGCAATATAAGCGTGAATACCCAAAAGAATGCTTGTATCGCGGACTGAATTCAGATTGCAGCGTTTGAAAATTTTTGCATAATATTTTTTATATATGTCATATTGTTATAAAAGTATTTAGTAATAATTGAAATAATTATGATATTACAAAGTGATAAATGAAAATATATACATCAGTTACATATAGCTAACAAAAGAGATGCAAGAAAGTGATTATTTATTGTGATGTGTTAACTGAAACTTGTGGCTTAGCAGTTTCTAGCATCAGTAAAAGAAACATCACATGGCCATTACATGTCATCAAATGTGACTCGTCAGGTCACTTATACAGTTAATAGGACGCAGGCAATTATTTAACTACGATGTGTTTACCAAGCTTTCGTCTGGATGCGCAGCTGCTTTGTGGGATATGCTGACCGAAAATGACGCTGTTGCTCAGGTGAATCAGGTATAGACTCCACTACCAGCCCCAAGTGTTGTTGGTCACCGCGATCAACTCCTATGATGAGGTGACTATAACATCTGATATGACCAATTCTGTAGCCCGCCGTTCTGAGATCTGCTGTCTACCACAGATTGTGAAAAGTCGCTCCCACCCACCAAAATGCAGCTGTAGACTTAGTGCATAGTTGTCAACGAACACTGTAGAAATGAACAGTCTGGTAACTCAGATTAAGACGCCTGCTCTCAGAATTCACGTTTCGTATATCATCCCACATTAAACTGTGTATCCAGCCACGGTAGAGGCAAAACGAAACTGTCACCAGATCGTAAAACCGGAGCAATTACTTCAATAACTTTGCAATTAATCAATGTATTCAGCGCAGAAATGTAATTCGCCACACTGTGCTTAGTGGCTGTAGCGAATGTTTCTAATAGCCTTTGGATGAAGATTCGGGATCCCACGTATGCCCATTAAAATGAGCGATTCCCCAAATTTGGCGCAGATAGAAATGGTTTTGGCTAAAAACCTCTGGCGATAACATTATTCACTTGCTATATGCGAATTCTGTTGCTATCTAGCATAAAAATGCACTATTCCATATCAAAGACCCATCTTCTTTGGTCGTGAAGGCATGAGGAGGATTAATTCAGGACGGTTATCTCCAAAGGTTTCCATTTTGTCGTGCCATTACATATCATCACATACAAGAAATATATCGGAAGTGTTTTACTCCTTTATACGCTCCATAGTGGCAGGAGAAAAGATAAACAATGAAGTATTTTTGTTACATTGCTAGTATTATACCACTGGCCTGAAAATAGAGAGGAGCTTGATATTCAGCTATCAACAATACTGTTAATAAATAAAAGCTTCGTTCTTACTACAATATTTTTTTCGTCGCTTAACAAAATCACACTAGATACTTCACTCGAAACACGACCGTATTCGTCCCTGACCGTTCTGTCAAGACCTTAATTACATTTCACTCGACGAGCCAAAAAGGAATCTGTATTTCTAAAGGGCTGTTTTCATTTGTCTGTATGTTCTGGCATCACGCAAATACTGGTGAACCGATGTTTACTGGATTTTCACAGCTTAAAGTTTAGACTCTAAGGTATGTTTCATGAACACCTCGCGCTGGATAAGAAATTTAAAATATGTAATGAACTTTTAACTCATAATCTCGCACAACCTTAAGACTACTGAATCGAATTTGAAAGAGTTAACACGGTTTGAAAGATTTCATCTAAAGCCAGAAGTACGTCTCGGCCCGCTACACTACCTGACAATTAAAATTTCTTCTCAAAATTAATTCGTTTATCATAAATTAAAAAGTACTGAACAGATATATAGCGGTTATTCCAATTTGTAGCATACGGAGTTGCCTGAAGGTTTAGGTGCAAATAATCACGTTACTTTAACTTGACATGGAACTAAAAATTAATATCTAACCACCGAGTTAGATTGTTAACGGGTTTTTCAGTTTTAATATGCTATTTATTGTCAAGAAAAATTTTGCTTTTAAACCAATAATATTTTTTATGTATATGAGGAGTGAAGATATTATGTTAATTATGAAACTACGTGTAAAATAGTAACAGTTAAAAAGTGAACGACAGATAAATTTCTTATCGATAACGGTGTCATCAACACCGAGGACTAAAAAGTGTAATACATTTATCATTACTTAATTTAGTTGTTATTTCCGGCATCCAATGCGATATTTATCTTACTGGTTAAAACTGGTGCTATTAATTTCGTTACTTCACCAATCGTTGGCACTACCAATTATGTACATCATGGTTCAATTTTGTTGAACCCAAATATGCTGAAAATAATAGGTTTCTGAATTACATACCTAGTATTTGAATAAACAAAAAATATAAGTAAATATAAAAGGTGAAAAAATATATTTTAGCAATTAAATTAAACGTAGTTTCACTGATTCAATAACAAACTGGTCCAAGGCGACAAAGTCGTGTGAATATTGTAATAATTTATAAAATCGAGCAATAAACTTTACCCAAAACCTAAATGTTGTCTGAAAGGAGGCATGAATCCAGTATGTCAGAAATAGGAATAGCATTTCCTTTACTCAGATACAGTTTGGTATGGTATCCAAACCAGCACACCTAAATACAGGGTAAAAGGTCCTAACAATTTTAATTCTTACTGGGAGCTTTCACTTTCCAAGGCAGTACACTGGCAATTTTTTACAAGAATTAATAAATTTTAAAATATTTCTTAAAAAAATAGGAACAAGACGACCGGATTAAAGTTTGACCTATTTATCGGCTGGGTGAAGAAGTATAAACTCTAATTTCCAGTCAGGACAAAAATTTCCTTATCTTGTTGGTAGACTGTTTCATATAATGCTTGAATTCCTTAGCATTTACCAAATTTGAATCCACTTGAAAAAAATAAATAAAGAAAGAAATGCGCTACATGTTTATAAAAACTGCAACAGCAACTTGCAGCTACTTTATTACTTATACACTTGATGACCAAATATATTCATTCGTGAATAATGCATAAAAAAATAAGCGTATATAATTTTTATTTGTATTTTTTCTTGTTCATTCCGTTTGGAAGTTCAGAGCGGTTTCGTCCGTAATTGAGAATGCATATATCTAAATGTCTCTTTTTGTAGAAATTTTAACGACTGCTTATTTCTGCATTGCCATTAATATGAAAATTACATAGCTTTTGAGCAATGTAATTTAAATCCTGTATCCCCACACGTGTGTCAGATAGAAATGACCTGAATTTACTGAACCGTATCTGCCACCCGGTCTCAAGCATTCGAGGAAAACCCACGTTACGTTGAATTATTAGTTACTTCAAAATTATTTCAAATTTTTAAAAACAAATACTGAATCATTTATGCAAATTAAAACAACACTGTATTTTATACAGAATTCGAATGGATGCCGCATCCATTAAAACAACATTCAAAATATGCTTGTTAAATTTATCAGTGGTGTCTTTTAAATTGCAGGAAAGAGATTACTGTTATATAACTAGGCAACCAACCTTTCCAGATCATAACGCTTAAACTTCTACAAGAGAGTGTCTTGGTTTTCCCAGTTCTAATATTTAATCACTATTAAAAATTCCGTAGATGCACTGGTATCAGTGCAAAGTAAATATCCTATATTGTCGCGTTGGAACCGGGACAGGTGTGAATTCGAAGGTTACTTGTCAATGAACACAGCACTTAAACTGAGAACAGGTTTATTGAGAACTCAAACATACACGCAGCACTGACTGCCTCTTGGGCAGAATGCTCTTCTATTTATACACAGATAGAACGTACTAGAGATTACAAGAGTAGTTAACAAATGAAATGTGTAGAAGTTACAAGTGACCTTAGGAAACATGTAGAATCTTCTGGAAATAATAAACAGAATTAAATAATTTTTGTCAGTGGGCGGGATTGAACCGGCGACCTTCGGTACCGCAATTCGTGACGCTACCCGCTGCGCCATGCTGGCAGACGGTACACTGGCGTTCATGCGGCATTGCTCCCTCTCCTGAAGAAAACAGCGTCCCGCTGTTAGATTTCTTTTGGGGCACGCTGAAGTGTCCTGGATCTTGATCTTGTCGTGGGTCCTCTGTATGGCAGTTCTGGAGGGCCCCTCCTGTTTGTACTATTATCTTCCTGTCCGACTTCCTCAGTATCCAAACCGTCCTCAGAGTCCTTGAACAAGAAGCTGGTTGTGCCTAGCTGCTCGTCAGGATTGTAGTAAGGCTTCATGCGGAGGACGTGAACAATGTCCCTTCGCTTTCGTCGTTTCGAAGACGGCTCATAATCCTCGACTTCGTATGTGACGTCTGACCGGCGGCGTATGACACGATACGGACCAAAGTACCGCTTCAGTAACTTTTCTGATAGCCCAACCTTCCGGACAGGGGTAAAAATCCATACGAGATCTCCTGGGTTGTACGCAACAGGTCGGTGCTTGCCGTCATACCGCTGACGGTCCCTCTCCTGGGTGGCCAGTGTTCGTATGCGAGCCAGCTGTCTTGCTTCTTCGACCCTGGTAATGAGCTGTTTTATATAGTCATCCTGAGTGTCGTCCGGCTGGAATGGGAACAGCGTATCCATTGTGGTCTCAGCTTCACGGCCATGGAGCAGAAAAAACGGAGTGAAGCCTGTCGTATCTTGCCTTGCTGTATTATAAGCAAATGTGACCACTGGCAGTATTGTATCCCAATCCTTCTGCTCAACATCCACATACATCGACAGCATATCGGCTAATGTCTTGTTGAAGCGTTCTGTGAGACCGTTTGTCTGAGGGTGGTATGCAGTTGTCATCCTGTGGACAACGTCGCATCTTGACATGACCTCTGATACTAGTCTTGACTGGATACCTTTCCACGATCGGATATCATCACACGTGGTGCTCCATGCTTCAAAATAATGTCTTCTACTAGAAATTTTGCAACCTCTGGAGCTTCTGCAGTCGGCACAGGTTTGGTGACAGCGTAGCGCGTGAGGTAGTCGGTGCAGACTATTATCCATCGGTTACCGGTTGTCGACTTCGGGAACCTCCCCAAAAGGTCGATCCCAATTCGGTGGAATGGAACTGCTGCAGGTGGAATTGGTACTAGATGACCTGGAGGTAATTGCGGCACATGTTTCCGTCGCTGGCACTCTTTACAGTGACTCACATAATGCTTGACAGATCGGTAGAGACCCTTCCAATAATACCTGCGTCTGATTCGGTCCAGGGTCTTCACAAATCCCAGATGACCGGATATTGGAGCGTCGTGGAAATACTTGAGAATAGCTGGCTGGAGATGAGCTGGAACGACCAGAAGCCACTTGGGGCCTAGTGGATCGTAGTTGTTCTTATACAATGTCCCATCTATCAATTGAAACCCTCCTTTGGCCGGTTCTCCTTTCTCCAAGGCGTCTATGGTTCTTAATAACTCTGAATCTTCCCTCTGTTCAGCTGCAACGTCACCTAATTCAGCGAGGGCTGAAATTCCATTCATGCTGTTGTGTTCTATTAAAGGATTCCTTGAAAGGCTGTCGGCATCCTTGTGTTTGCGTCCGTTTTTGAATACCACCGTGACGTCGTACTCTTGAAGTCTAAGTGCCCATCTTGCTAGTCGACCTGATGGATCCTTCAAGCTGGTTAGCCAACATAAAGAATGGTGGTCTGTTACGACGGTGAAAGGTTTGCCGAATAAATACGGACGAAACTTGTTGATAGCCCAGACAACTGCGAGGCATTCTTTCTCGGTTGTAGAGTAGTTTATCTCGGGCTTAGAGAATACTCTTGATGCATAGGCTATCACCTTCTCAGCACCTTCCTGAATTTGCACAAGCACTGCACCGATCCCATAACCGCTGGCGTCAGTGTGAAGTTCAGTTTCTGCATTCTCGTCGTATAAGGCTAGAACTGGTGCGGAAGTTAGAGCCTCCTTAAGTGCCTGGAAGATCTTTCTTTATTTTCATCCCAGTAAAACTTGGCGTCTCCCTGCAAAAGTTCTTGCAGTGGACGTGCCATGTTACAGAATCCTTTTATGAAACGCCGGAAGTATGAGCACAGCCCAAGAAAGCTTCTCACATCACGAATGTGCTGAGGAGTTGGAAATTCCATGACTGCCCTTACTTTATCTGGATCAGCGCGGACGCCATCTCCGTTGACCAGGTGCCCCAGGATTTTTATCTCTCTGGCGACGAAGAGGCCACTTCTTCGGATTGAGGCGGAGTCCTGCAGTCTGAACACACTTCAGCACCGTTGACAGGCGACTCAGATGTTCTTCAAATGTTTTCGAGAAAACAACAATGTCATCTAAATAACAAAGACACGTCGTCCACTTAAGGTGTCGAAGTAAGTTGTCCATCATGCGTTCGAATGTGGCCGGAGCGTTGCATAATCCGAATGCATTACTTTGAATTCATAGAGGCCATCAGGTGTAATAAAAGCCGTCTTTTCTCTGTCAGCTTCGTCAACCTCGATTTGCCAGTAGCCTGTCTGCATGTCCATGGTTGAGAAGTATGTAGCTCCTTTCAAGCAGTCTAAGGCGTCGTCGATGCGCGGCAGTGGGTAGACATCTTTCTTTGTGATTTTGTTCAGCCGCCGATAGTCGACACAGAATCGCCACGTACCATCCTTCTTCTTTACGAGGACCACCGGAGATGACCAAGGACTCTCCGAAGGTTGAATAATGTCATTATGCAACATCTTCTCCACTTCCTCTCGAATTATTCGCCTTTCGACTGGTGACAATCGGTACGAGCGCTGGCTAATGGCGGATGATCCCCAGTATTGATACGATGCTTTATCGTGGGCCGTTTCGTCTGACCTTTTTTTTGCTGGGGTGTGAATACACCAGAGAATTGGCGTAGTATAGCTAACACCCGGTGGTGTTGTTCCTTGGTCAGGCCGGACCCTATTGGCAGTTCCATAGTTGTTTCCTCCAGCGTGTTGTCGGTACTAGTAACAAGCATGGATCTTCGTTAATGACGTTGAGCTCGCCCTCCTGGACTGGTTCAGCTGTCCCTATGCACATTCCCTTGGGGATAATTTGTGACTGCTCGTGACAGTTGGTGATCCAAATGTCTCCTCGACCACCGATAATGCTTATGATAGCCGCTGGTATGTAGATTTCTTTCGTGAGCCTAATAAACTTTCTACTATCGACAAGCACTTCAAGGTTGCGGTCGTCCGTGTTTTTGACTGGGACTCTTCTCATTGCGAACGGCGGGATTGTCACGTTGTCAACGGCGAATAACTTCCCAGAAGATTCTGTGTTACGTGTACCCGTCGCAACGACTTCTTCAATTTGCAGCTCAGACGTTCCACAGTCAATGACAGCTTGGGATGCCTTAAGGAAGTCCCATCCAAGGATGACATTATGACTACATTCTGTTAAAATGACAAATTCAACTGGCTGGGTCCTGTTGTTGATGGTTATTCTCGCGACACAAGCTCCAGCTGGCTGGACGTACTTTCATTTGCGACCTTTAGCACAGTTGCCCCCGTATCACGGAACATTGTCTTCTTTAGTGTGCGACGATAATTGTCCGACAATACGGAGAAAGAAGCTCCTGAATCAACCAGCGCCCGGACAGGTTGGCCGTCGATTATAACGTTGATGAGATTTCCCGACATCTTAGTGACTGTCATCCATGGAGGATTTTCATCTGCGGCGGCCTCACCTCCGTAGATGGTCGCCTTGCTTAGTTTTCCTGCGTGCGGCGGCTAGGGGAGCGGCTGGTAGCTCTGTCCGGCGACGATGAACGGCAGCGGCGCGTCGGGGATCGACCTCGTCTAGGGTACGGCGATGGGCTTCTTCCCGTAGGTCGACCGAACTCGTCAGCGGGTGGCTGCCTGGGGTAGAACTGTTCTGATGGCGGACGTCTTGCGGCAAAATAATCGTCAAATACTCGTCTTCTCTCTCTGCAGTATCGTACGACATGTCCAGGGCGCCCACAGTGGAAACATACTGGCGCGTTGTCTTCTGTCCTCCAGACGTCCGTTCGTCTGCGGGACGTCATAGGTGCCGGAGGATTTGGTTGTGGCCGTGTCGGCCGGTTCCTAGGCTGCCGTTTGGCAGCTGCAGCATACGTCATATCAGGGCGAGGCCATTCTTCACGTCGAGTGCGATTGGCTCGGCAGACAGGAGCTATTGTCTGAAATACCTCTTTTTCCGCCGCTCCTTCATGACCCACTGGGCTTACATCCATGGCCATGATCTGATGCTCACTCGGTTCAAGAGTCCCAGCTGCCATGAACTTTTGTAGTTCTTCTCTCACAATTTGTCGTATGAGAGACGCAAAGTCGTGCTGGTCTTCCACAACTGCCATAGGGACTACGTTGGGAAGTCTGTCATACTTCTTTCGCCCAACCCTCCTTTGTTGCATCTCCTCAATCCGCTGGCACCACTTGATGAACTCTTCCGTCGTAGCGACGTCTTTTATCAGAAGAGCTTGGTACATGTCTTCTGCAATACCTTTCATTAGGTGCGTGATTTTGTCGGCTTCAGTCATATTCGGGTTGACTACGTTGCATAGGGCCAAAACATCCTGTATGTAAGATTGCGTCGGCTCCCCATGTCGTTGGGCCCGGTTCTTCAGTTGTTCTTCCGCCGAGCGGATTTGTCGCTGGTGGTCCCCAAACGTTTTCTTAAGTTCCGTCTGGAACATTTCCCAGTTATTCAGTTTTTCTTCGTTGTTCTCGAACCACTGCTGGGCGGTTCCGTCCAGATAGAAATAAACATTTGCCAAGCACATGGTATGATCCCACCTGTTGTACTTGGCGACTCGGTCGAACCCTTTTAGCCATTTGTTAGGATCCTGTCCAGCGTCTCCAGAGAACACCGATGGGTGTCGAATGTGCAGCTGGCTTGCCGCCATGGGTTTCCTAATGACGCGGACTTTCGGAAGGACGTACTGAGTATATCCTTTGTAGTCCGGTTCCAGTCCGTGTAGGCGGCGACTTTTACGTTGCCTAATCGGAGCCACGACGATGCAGCTGTTGCACAGGGTACCCGGCGTCTCCACCAAACTATGTCGCGTTGGAACCGGGACAGGTGTGAATTCGAAGGTTACTTGTCAATGAACACAGCACTTAAACTGAGAACAGGTTTATTGAGAACTCAAACATACACGCAGCACTGACTGCCTCTTGGGCAGAATGCTCTTCTATTTATACACAGATAGAACGTACTAGAGATTACAAGAGTAGTTAACAAGTGAAATGTGTAGAAGTTACAAGTGACCTTAGGAAACATGTAGAATCTTCTGGAAATAATAAACAGAATTAAATAATTTTTGTCAGTGGGCGGGATTGAACCGGCGACCTTCGGTACCGCAATTCGTGACGCTACCCGCTGCGCCATGCTGGCAGACGGTACACTGGCGTTCATGTGGCAGTATATATCACTGCTTTGCGATGAGTTACCACAGAAAATAATTGCATACCTTTTCGACGAGATGAAACAAGCATAGCGTACTTGTATTATTGTACTAATACTTGTGGTATCTCTAAGAATTCTCAGTTACCAGTATTTTTGCCATTTTTCTTACATATACACCCTGTTTCAAGTTCTATTGTACCCAAAGTCCAAAGAATTTAGTTTTATTTACAGTTTATTGATTTTTTTTCATTGATGGCTACCTGAGCTGAGTGTAGTAGACAAAAGTTCAGACACAATGTTTTTTCCTGATTCAAGATTAGGTTATCTGGCATCACTCATGACTTCATTTGCTACCAATTCTAAATTTTTCATGTTTGGGAAAGTGAGTAAAATACTTGTGTCATCTAAAAACTCAACAGCATCCTTAGGTAAACATTTTTAGTGACATCATCTATACAAATTAAAAACAAAAAAGGTCCTAAAACTGATCCTTGGGGAATGCCATATTTCACAAACTGCTCATCAGAAGTAAATTTTTCCCTTACAGAATTTCTGTGGTGTATTGTTTCATAATCTTTGTCATCAGTTTTCAAGATACAATTTAATCCAGATTCTTTCATTCCCTATCTTCCCCATGTTTTCCAGTTTAGTTAACAGAATATTGTGATCCATTACATTTTTACTTAATCCATGATTCTGGGTAAAAAGTGGTGTATATTTGTTGATAGACTTAAGCAGTCTGTCTATCAAGGAAGAGTTTTTCCAATTATTTTTGAAAAGATAAACAGGTCTATTATGTGCCAGCTAATCAGGAGGATATTTCTTAGCAGTTTTGAATACTTCAAGAAAAGTTTCAGTTTGTACAGTAATTTTTAAGATTTTTACTAAATTTTTGTTAGCACAAGTTTCCAAAATGAAATCTATGACCTTATCCAGTCCACATGAATAACGATTTTTAATGTTAATATGTCCTTTATAATTTCATCATAATTTGTTTGATTTAGAAACATTGTGCAACTGGAAGTTGTGGAAAGATTAGAAACATGTTTAGTTTGCTTCGTGGAGGTTTTTTTTTTTAAAAATTAATGTATTCTGCTATTACTCTGCATTCACTAATTATTGAATTATGTGTGCATAGTTTCAAGTTCTTCCTTTCAGTTTTTGTATTTTTAGTTTGTTATCTGACAACATGCTGCTTTGTTTTCATTTTGATGGAAGATTTGTTTATATAATTATCATCTGTTATAATTTCTGCTTGCTAAATTACTTTTTTTTTTTACTTCTTTAAAAACTTTTCACATAGTTTGTAATACCTTGACTAACTTCATTTTATTAGTTCTTTTTACCACATATTTCATTTTAGGAAAAGCCAGATTGAAGTAGTATAGAAAAATATTGTGAAGTACATTAAAGATGTCATTTGCATCTGTTTGATCATAAACATATTTCAAATTTATCCTATGATATCTTAACAAAAATAGTCTGCAAACAATATTTTGACAATTTTTGTTTTTTGTTATTTAAGTTTAATGATATGAGTTGTGCCTCAAGGTCAGTGTAGCCCAAACTTATTACTTTCCCTTTTGAGAAGAGAGATGTTTTTGTTCCAAATGCCTGGTCAAGAAGAGTATTATGATGGTTTGGTATCCTGGTAGAGGAGAATGATTTGATTTTAAGTTGAATGAGTTGGTGATATCTAATAAATCTGATTTTTAACTATTGTCTTTGAGAATATTAACATCACCACAAAGCACTAATATTTTACTGGGTGCAGTAATATTATTTAATACTGATTACTATTAGGTAACAAAAGTTGAAAAAATTCTATCTGGTGAACTGTATATATTTATAGCTACTATATTTGTTTCAAGAAAAACAGTTGCACAAGCTTCAAAATTCTTTTCTACAGGAAGTTTAACAAACTTAAGGACATTCTGACATTAATGTGTTGCTTGATGAAAATAGCAATACCTCCATGCTTAGAAGTATTTCTAAAGTAACTGCCTGCTAGTTTGTACCCTGGGGACCATGGTCAAACTACGTGGCTCGGTCCAGGGGTGGGGGGGGGGAGGGGTTGGCTGGAAGGCTACACTGGTATATGTGGTGGGGGGGGGGGCGGGTTCCGAGCCAGGCCACGTAGCTTCCTTT
>JARYHS010002126.1:0-16515 GCA_031002005.1 Vandiemenella viatica
GCTAATTTTTAGTGAGGTGTTCAGTAGGTATAAAAGGGCGGAGTGAGCCCACACAAAAGAACTGTCAATCATTTTCACACCTCTATTGTTCTCCCCCTCCCACCTGTCAATCATTTTCACACCTATTGTTTCTCTCCCCCCCTCCCACTTGACTTGAGGGCCACTTGACTAACCACTTGACTTGAGGGCCACTTGACTAACCCCAGTTTCACCTCTATGTTCTCCCCCCTCCCACCTGCCAATCATGGCCACTTGACTAACCACTTGACTTGAGGGCCACTTGACTAACCACTTGACATGAGGGCCACTTGACTAACCACTTGACTAACCTCAGTTACACCCCTATTGTCCTTGACCACGCCCCCTCTAGCCGCACCAGGTGTGACGCAGCCGTTGCCAGACCACTTGAGCGAGCAACTGGACTTTCGGACAGATGTCGACATGCCGCTCCTTTTTCGAACGAGGAATTCGCGGAGGTATTTACCAGTGCGTGCCGAGGCAAATAACAGGTACATGCCGAGTGCGTCCATTAACTACGTAAGTACATTTTGGCCGAGTACCGACCAAACCACTTGAGCGAGCCCAACCGCACCAGGTGTGTACTCTGCTGCTTTTGTCGTTCTGTGAGGTATGAGAATTCTGCGGTATGAACAGAGAAGTTCACCGGAATAGCATTGCCATGCTCGAAGCTTGTGGACTATGCGTTTCTACCGAGAGTGGTGGTGTAACGGTTAGCGTTCTCGCCTCGCATTCGGGGGACGCCGGTTCGAACCCCCGTCCGGGCATCCAGAATTTGGGTTTTCCATGGTTTCCCAAATCACTCCAGGCAAATGCCAAGTGCTTCCTTCAAAAGACCATGGCCGAATTCCTTCCCATTCCTTGCTCCCATCCTTGCCCCGCATCCTTTCCCGTCTCTAAAGACCTCGCGTTGAGAGACGTAAAGCAGTTAAAAAAAAATACGCGTTTCTGCCGCTAGGCGTTTATGGCGCAACTCATTTGCAGTACAGTGCCGCGTGTGTTGCCGACCTGGCTTCTGTCAATCTGTTTCTGCCAGCGCTGTTTTGTTATTGTTTCGTTTTTTGGTGATGTAAGTTTAAGTGAGTAACGTGCAGCTGAGAAACTTTGTTTTCTAATGAGATAAAATGCTGCTGAAACTCGGTTCACTAGGCTTAAAAATAGTGACATGTTGGTTGATGACAAACCTCGTTCTGCACGTCCATCAAATGTACGAATCGACGAAATGTTGAAAAAAAATTCCAGAGCTTTTGCTCTTTGACCGTCGACAGACAATTTATCAACTGTCAGAAATTAGTGGGTTATCTTGGAGCTCGATTCAGCGAAATTTAACAGAAGATTTGGGAATGAAAACGGTTGCTGCCAAGTTTTTTCCTCGGGCTGTGACTAACAATAAAAAAGAACGTCGACTTGAAACATGTCGTGCTTTGAAATTGATCCAGATTTTCTGTCATTATTGGTGACGAGTCATTGCGCTATGGTTACGACCCAAACACAAAGCAACAGTCAGCCAATGTAAGGCGTCAATGTCACCCCGTCCAAAAAAAAAAAAAAATATCCTGGTATGGACTGTGTTTTACGTAGCATGGATTGACCTCTCATCAAACTGAACCGAACATTGACTTGAAATGGTTATATTCTGTTACTTGTAGACCATTTGCAATCATATGCCAGGATGCTTCCTTCAAAAGGCCAGGGGATAGACTACATCCTTGCCTTGGCCAAGACTTACTAACTGCGATAAGTTCGGCGAAAGACGTTTGTGACGGCGAGTGTTTTGGACAAAGTTTTATGCATATTCTTACGGCTCATACCGAGCGTGGTGGGTGAGCGGTTAACAGGGAAATAGTGTGAACTTTGACAAAACATCTTTAGCTGGGACGCTGCATGTTAGAGACTAATACAGTAACTCTAATCAACTACACAATCTTGCTACTTATCCCGTTTCTTTGGCAGAGGTATATTGCATACTGTACGGATATTGAGTGGCCAAGACTTACTAACTGCGATAAGTTCGGCGAAAGACGTTTGTGACGGCGAGTGTTTTGGACAAAGTTTTATACATATTCTTACGGCTCATACCGAGCGTGGTGGGTGAGCGGTTAACAGGGAAATAGTGTGAACTTTGACAAAACATCTTTAGCTGGGACGCTGCATGTTAGAGACTAATACAGTAACTCTAATCAACTACACAATCTTGCTACTTATCCCGTTTCTTTGGCAGAGGTATATTGCATACTGTACGGATATTAAGTGACCAAGACTTACTAACTGCGATAAGTTCGGCGAAAGACGTTATGTGACGGCGAGTGTTTTGGACAAAGTTTTATGCATATTCTTACGGCTCATACCGAGCGTGGTGGGTGAGCGGTTAACAGGGAAATAGTGTGAACTTTGACAAAACATCTTTAGCTGGGGCGCTGCATGTTAGAGACTAATACAGTAACTCTAATAAACTACACATTCTTGCTACTTATACCCGTTTCTTTGGCAGAGGCATATTGCATACTGTACGGATATTGAGTGACCAAGACTTACTAACTGCGATAAGTTCGGCGAAAGACGTTTGTGACGGCGAGTATTTTGGACAAAGTTTTGTGCGTATTCTTACGGCTCATACTGAGCGTGTGGGTGAGCGGTTAACTCTCTGGCCTCGCATTCGGGAGGACGCGGGTTCGAACCCCCGTCCAGGCATCCAGATTTGGGTTTTAATGGTTTACCTAAATCATTCCAAGCGAATGCCGGGGTGTTTCCTTCAAAAAGGCGTCGGGAGGACGTGGGTTTGAATCCCTGCCCCGACCATCAAGATTTCGGCTTTCCATGCTTTTTGTGAAATTACTGCATTCGGTGCTTAAGCCCTCTGACGGGAAAGTGAAAAGCCCTCAACCTGACCTTCACATCTTTCACAACTTGCGTCGTAATGTAGTTACGCCTTAACACTTCCGTTGTTCGGTTTCAAGTTTAAACTGTAGGTTCTCTACACC
Organism: Vandiemenella viatica; assembly: GCA_031002005.1. Lineage (NCBI taxonomy): Eukaryota > Metazoa > Arthropoda > Insecta > Orthoptera > Morabidae > Vandiemenella > Vandiemenella viatica. The sequence goes on from JARYHS010002126.1 coordinate 3,000, forward strand.
CTGTTAAGTTCAAGTAGGCTATGATAGAGGCGGAATGCGCAGGCAATAAAAAACCCTGGTCATAATGACCAAACGAGCCATTACTCCGTACTTCAGGTGATCTGTGGGTTGGTTCCTTCAAAAGACCATGCCTGAATTCGATCCGATCCTTGCACCAGTCCTATCACACTTCGTGATCGGTAAAGATCTGGCCTAGCATTTGGGAGGGCGTGGGCTCGAATCCCAGTCCGGGCATCCAGATTTGAGTTTTCCATGATTTCCCCAAATAACTCGAGGCGAATGACGGGGATGATTTTCTTCATTTGCCATGGCCGAATTCCCCACCGTTCCTCGTCCACTGTCCTTTCCCACCTCTAAAGGCTTCGATGTCGACGAGGCGTAGAACCCTAAAAAAGAAAACCACGACCACCAACTCCAGATGAATGTCGAGTTATTCATTCAAAATACCATGCCCGAATTCCTTCCCAGTCCTTGCCGCCAGTCCATACAATTATGACCATTACATTCTCGCAATCACCATAGAGGGGGAATGCGCAGGCAATAAAAAACCCTGGTCATAATGACCAAACGAGCCATTACTCCGTACTTCAGGTGATTGTTGGGTTGGTTCCTTCAAAAGACCATGCCTGAATTCGATCCCGATCCTTGCACCAGTCCTATCACACCTCGTGATCGGTAAAGATCTGGCCTAGCATTTGGGAGGGCGTGGGCTCGAATCCCAGTCCGGGCATCCAGATTTGAGTTTTCCATGATTTCCCCAAATAACTCGAGGCGAATGACGGGGATGATTTTCTTCATTTGCCATGGCCGAATTCCCCACCGTTCCTCGTCCACTGTCCTTTCCCACCTCTAAAGGCTTCGATGTCGACGAGGCGTAGAACCCTAAAAAAGAAAACCACGACCACCAACTCCAGATGAATGTCGAGTTATTCATTCAAAATACCATGCCCGAATTCCTTCCCAGTCCTTGCCGCCAGTCCATACAATTATGACCATTACATTCTCGCAATCACCATAGAGGGGGAATGCGCAGGCAATAAAAAACCCTGGTCATAATGACCAAACGAGCCATTACTCCGTACTTCAGGTGATTGTTGGGTTGGTTCCTTCAAAAGACCATGCCTGAATTCGATCCCGATCCTTGCACCAGTCCTATCACACCTCGTGATCGGTAAAGATCTGGCCTAGCATTTGGGAGGGCGTGGGCTCGAATCCCAGTCCGGGCATCCAGATTTGAGTTTTCCATGGTTTCCCCAAATAACTCGAGGCGAATGACGGGGTGATTTCTTCATTTGCCATGGCCGAATTCTCCACCGTTCCTCGTCCACTGTCCTTTCCCACCTCTAAAGGCTTCGATGTCGACGAGGCGTAGAACCATAAAAAAGAAAACCACGACCACCAACTCCAGATGAATGTCGAGTTATTCATTCAAAATACCATGCCCGAATTCCTTCCCAGTCCTTGCCGCCAGTCCATACAATTATGACCATTACATTCTCGCAATCACCATAGAGGGGGAATGCGCAGGCAATAAAAAACCCTGGTCATATTCTTGTAGTGGCGTGACGCTTCATCACTTACATACTGGTCTGAAGAGCGAATTGTAATAGACGCCAACATTCGAAAAGACATAAATTTGTTGAATATAAGTACGTATGCGGCTGTTTCTATGAATATCATAAAAAAAAAGTGTGAAAATGTACAAAATCAAGAAATTTGGTCATATATAACAAAAATCGGTAAAAAATGTAAATTTCGTCCATGAATGAAGTCAATGGTTGACATAAAAATCACACCTACGTGTATCACAATATCGTTCATATAATGTGTGTGGATTACAGAAATACGTGTTATATGGGGAAAAAAAGTGTAATGGCAGTCACCGGATAAACTAAAATGTGTTTTTTTTTTTCAGTAATAAATATTTTCTGATGAATAACGAAACTTGGTAGAGTTCTCCAGAGTCAACACACACGTCACGTAACCATCATGATAGACGTGTCAGTGGAAGTGCATCGGATGCTGCATTCACATGTGTATATGGAGTACTCTTTAAATTTCCTCCACAAAAGACGTAAATTGTATGAATTACATGTTTGCTCACTCTTGATTTTCATAACAATAATGCAGAGTCTAAACACACATAACATTACCAACATTATAGACACGTCAGAGGAAGTGCACAGGGTGATAACTATATATACTAGCCTAGTGTTTGTACCAAACGAGGTGAAACAACGTATATGTGTGCAGAAACTGACTTAACGCAGTTACACGGAAGGTAGTCTGCGTTTAAAGACAATGGCTCTCACTCTCTCTCACACATACACGCATAACGTTACCATCAATATAGACACGTCAGAGGAAGTGCACAGTCGGAACAAGATCGTGAAAAACAGGTAAAACATCACCGCAATTATACCACTTCACTATACGAAAGATGTCATCGGTTTACATGGTTAGAAGGTGTCCATCATGCCATACGATGTGTATTGAGTGCATCCACCAAAATAGAAAAAAAACGTGCGACATGATGCGGTGTTCCATCATAAATGAAACTCATTCTGTTCACGGCCCGATATGACATCGGACAACTTGAGTAGTACATCAGATATACCTGTCGAAAGTCACACTAAAGTACTGAAGTTGAACTAACCTGAGCATGCAGAAGATGAGAACATCACAAGTTTCATTAAACAACACGACCCTCCACAAGACCGAAACATAATGGGCTCAATACCAGATGAAACATAAATTATGTTAGATATCAGTTAGTAAGTGCCACTTTCGATGAATTTCATTTAAAAAGTGAAAAATAGATAAAAAATCGGGAATACTGGTCAAATATAGCAAAATATTGGTTAAAAACTTATGGCACTTTCTGAGACAGAACTTATGCTAAAGTCTGGTTAGTACAGAATGTTAAAGTGTTTGTTATAGTTGGTTAGAGTAAATTAAGGTTAGGTTATTTCAACTCACCATCTCATGGTGCCACTGATACATGGATATCCAAAAGTGTTTGCTGAGGTGGCTTGGGCCCCACAGTAAGCTGCTGCTGTATAGAAAAATACAAACGCGTTGCATCCGGAAAACCGGCGCGCGAAATTTCGGTCTTCTTAGGCCGCGCAAAATACCGGTCTCTTAGGCCGCGGTGGGGCCCAAGCCGCCTCAGCAAATACTTTTGATATCCATGTATCAGTGGCACCATGAGATGGTGAGTTGAAATAACCTAACCTTAATTTACTCTAACCAACTATAACAAACACTTTAACATTCTGTATAACCAGACTTTAGCATAAGTTCTGTCTCAGAAAGTGCCATAAGTTTTTAACCAATATTTTGCTATATTTGACCAGTATTCCCGATTTTTATCTATTTTTCACTTTTTAAATGAAATTCATCGAAAGTGGCACTTACTAACTGATATCTAACATAATTTATGTTTCATCTGGTATTGAGCCCATTATGTTTCGGTCTTGTGGAGGGTCGTGTTGTTTAATGAAACTTGTGATGTTCTCATCTTCTGCATGCTCAGGTTAGTTCAACTTCAGTACTTTAGTGTGACTTTCGACAGGTATATCTGATGTACTACTCAAGTTGTCCGATGTCATATCGGGCCGTGAACAGAATGAGTTTCATTTATGATGGAACACCGCATCATGTCGCACGTTTTGTTTTCTATTTTGGTGGATGCACTCAATACACATCGTATGGCATGATGGACACCTTCTAACCATGTAAACCGATGACATCTTTCGTATAGTGAAGTGGTATAATTGCGGTGATGTTTTACCTGTTTTCACGATCTTGTTCCGACTGTGCACTTCCTCTGACGTGTCTATATTGATGGTAACGTTATGCGTGTATGTGTGAGAGAGAGTGGAGCCATTGTCTTTAAACGCAGACTACCTTCCGTGTAACTGCGTTAAGTCAGTTTCTGCACACATATACGTTGTTTCACCTCGTTTGGTACAAACACTAGGCTAGTATATATAGTTTATCACCCTGTGCACTTCCTCTGACGTGTCTATAATGTTGGTAATGTTATGTGTGTTTAGACTCTGCATGTTATTGTTATGAAAATCAAGAGTGAGCAAACATGTAATTCATACAATTTACGTCTTTTGTGGAGGAAATAAAGAGTACTCCATATACACATGTGAATGCAGCATCCGATGCACTTCCACTGACACGACTATCATGATGGTTACGTGACGTGTGTGTTGACTCTGGAGAACTCTACCAAGTTTCGTTATTCATCAGAAAATATTTATTACTGAAAAAAAACACATTTAGTTTATCCGGTGACTGCCATTACACTTTTTTTCCCCATATAACACGTATTTCTGTAATCCACACACATTATATGAACGATATTGTGATACACGTAGGTGTGATTTTTATGTCAACCATTGACTTCATTCATGGACGAAATTTACATTTTTACCGATTTTTGTTATATATGACAAATTTCTTGATTTTGTACATTTTCACACTGTTTTTTTTTATGATATTCATAGAAACAGCCGCATACGTACTTATATTCAACAAATTTATGTCTTTTCGAATGTTGGCGTCTATTACAATTCGCTCTTCAGACCAGTATGTAAGTGATGAAGCGTCACGCCACTACAAGAATATGACCAGGGTTTTTTATTGCCTGCGCATTCCCCCTCTATGGTGATTGCGAGAATGTAATGGTCATAATTGTATGGACTGGCGGCAAGGACTGGGAAGGAATTCGGGCATGGTATTTTGAATGAATAACTCGACATTCATCTGGAGTTGGTGGTCGTGGTTTTCTTTTTTTATGGTTCTACGCCTCGTCGACATCGAAGCCTTTAGAGGTGGGAAAGGACAGTGGACGAGGAACGGTGGAGAATTCGGCCATGGCAAATGAAGAAATCACCCCGTCATTCGCCTCGAGTTATTTGGGGAAACCATGGAAAACTCAAATCTGGATGCCCGGACTGGGATTCGAGCCCACGCCCTCCCAAATGCTAGGCCAGATCTTTACCGATCACGAGGTGTGATAGGACTGGTGCAAGGATCGGGATCGAATTCAGGCATGGTCTTTTGAAGGAACCAACCCAACAATCACCTGAAGTACGGAGTAATGGCTCGTTTGGTCATTATGACCAGGGTTTTTTATTGCCTGCGCATTCCCCCTCTATGGTGATTGCGAGAATGTAATGGTCATAATTGTATGGACTGGCGGCAAGGACTGGGAAGGAATTCGGGCATGGTATTTTGAATGAATAACTCGACATTCATCTGGAGTTGGTGGTCGTGGTTTTCTTTTTTAGGGTTCTACGCCTCGTCGACATCGAAGCCTTTAGAGGTGGGAAAGGACAGTGGACGAGGAACGGTGGGAATTCGGCCATGGCAAATGAAGAAAATCACCCCGTCATTCGCCTCGAGTTATTTGGGGAAACATGGAAAACTCAAATCTGGATGCCCGGACTGGGATTCGAGCCCACGCCCTCCCAAATGCTAGGCCAGATCTTTACCGATCACGAGGTGTGATAGGACTGGTGCAAGGATCGGGATCGAATTCAGGCATGGTCTTTTGAAGGAACCAACCCAACAATCACCTGAAGTACGGAGTAATGGCTCGTTTGGTCATTATGACCAGGGTTTTTTATTGCCTGCGCATTCCCCCTCTATGGTGATTGCGAGAATGTAATGGTCATAATTGTATGGACTGGCGGCAAGGACTGGGAAGGAATTCGGGCATGGTATTTTGAATGAATAACTCGACATTCATCTGGAGTTGGTGGTCGTGGTTTTCTTTTTTAGGGTTCTACGCCTCGTCGACATCGAAGCCTTTAGAGGTGGGAAAGGACAGTGGACGAGGAACGGTGGGGAATTCGGCCATGGCAAATGAAGAAAATCATCCCCGTCATTCGCCTCGAGTTATTTGGGGAAATCATGGAAAACTCAAATCTGGATGCCCGGACTGGGATTCGAGCCCACGCCCTCCCAAATGCTAGGCCAGATCTTTACCGATCACGAGGTGTGATAGGACTGGTGCAAGGATCGGGATCGAATTCAGGCATGGTCTTTTGAAGGAACCAACCCAACAATCACCTGAAGTACGGAGTAATGGCTCGTTTGGTCATTATGACCAGGTTTTTTATTGCCTGCGCATTCCCCCTCTATGGTGATTGCGAGAATGTAATGGTCATAATTGTATGGACTGGCGGCAAGGACTGGGAAGGAATTCGGGCATGGTATTTTGAATGAATAACTCGACATTCATCTGGAGTTGGTGGTCGTGGTTTTCTTTTTTAGGGTTCTACGCCTCGTCGACATCGAAGCCTTTAGAGGTGGGAAAGGACAGTGGACGAGGAACGGTGGGGAATTCGGCCATGGCAAATGAAGAAAATCATCCCCGTCATTCGCCTCGAGTTATTTGGGGAAATCATGGAAAACTCAAATCTGGATGCCCGGACTGGGATTCGAGCCCACGCCCTCCCAAATGCTGGCCAGATCTTTACCGATCACGAAGTGTGATAGGACAGGTGCAAGGATCGGATGAATTCAGGCATGGTCTTTTGAAGGACCAACCCAACAATCACCTGAAGTACGGAGTAATGGCTCGTTTGGTCATTATGACCAGGGTTTTTTATTGCCTGCGCATTCCGCCTCTATCATAGCCTACTTGAACTTAACAGGGTGTAGAGAACCTACAGTTTAAACTTGAAACCGAACAACGGAAGTGTTAAGGCGTAACTACATTACGACGCAAGTTGTGAAAGATGTGAAGGTCAGGTTGAGGGCTTTTCACTTTCCCGTCAGAGGGCTTAAGCACCGAATGCAGTAATTTCACAAAAAGCATGGAAAGCCGAAATCTTGATGGTCGGGGCAGGGATTCAAACCCACGTCCTCCCGACGCCTTTTTGAAGGAAACACCCCGGCATTCGCTTGGAATGATTTAGGTAAACCATTAAAAACCCAAATCTGGATGCCTGGACGGGGGTTCGAACCCGTCCTCCCGAATGCGAGGCCAGAGAGTTAACCGCTCACCCACCACGCTCAGTATGAGCCGTAAGAATACGCACAAAACTTTGTCCAAAATACTCGCCGTCACAAACGTCTTTCGCCGAACTTATCGCAGTTAGTAAGTCTTGGTCACTCAATATCCGTACAGTATGCAATATGCCTCTGCCAAAGAAACGGGTATAAGTAGCAAGAATGTGTAGTTTATTAGAGTTACTGTATTAGTCTCTAACATGCAGCGCCCCAGCTAAAGATGTTTTGTCAAAGTTCACACTATTTCCCTGTTAACCGCTCACCCACCACGCTCGGTATGAGCCGTAAGAATATGCATAAAACTTTGTCCAAAAAACACTCGCCGTCACAAACGTCTTTCGCCGAACTTATCGCAGTTAGTAAGTCTTGGTCACTTAATATCCGTACAGTATGCAATATACCTCTGCCAAAGAAACGGGATAAGTAGCAAGATTGTGTAGTTGATTAGAGTTACTGTATTAGTCTCTAACATGCAGCGTCCCAGCTAAAGATGTTTTGTCAAAGTTCACACTATTTCCCTGTTAACCGCTCACCCACCACGCTCGGTATGAGCCGTAAGAATATGTATAAAACTTTGTCCAAAACACTCGCCGTCACAAACGTCTTTCGCCGAACTTATCGCAGTTAGTAAGTCTTGGCCACTCAATATCCGTACAGTATGCAATATACCTCTGCCAAAGAAACGGGATAAGTAGCAAGATTGTGTAGTTGATTAGAGTTACTGTATTAGTCTCTAACATGCAGCGTCCCAGCTAAAGATGTTTTGTCAAAGTTCACACTATTTCCCTGTTAACCGCTCACCCACCACGCTCGGTATGAGCCGTAAGAATATGCATAAAACTTTGTCCAAAACACTCGCCGTCACAAACGTCTTTCGCCGAACTTATCGCAGTTAGTAAGTCTTGGCCAAGGCAAGGATGTAGTCTATCCCCTGGCCTTTTGAAGGAAGCATCCTGGCATATGATTGCAAATGGTCTACAAGTAACAGAATATAACCATTTCAAGTCAATGTTCGGTTCAGTTTGATGAGAGGTCAATCCATGCTACGTAAAACACAGTCCATACCAGGATATTTTTTTTTTTTTTTTTGGACGGGGTGACATTGACGCCTTACATTGGCTGACTGTTGCTTTGTGTTTGGGTCGTAACCATAGCGCAATGACTCGTCACCAATAATGACAGAAAATCTGGATCAATTTCAAAGCACGACATGTTTCAAGTCGACGTTCTTTTTTATTGTTAGTCACAGCCCGAGGAAAAAACTTGGCAGCAACCGTTTTCATTCCCAAATCTTCTGTTAAATTTCGCTGAATCGAGCTCCAAGATAACCCACTAATTTCTGACAGTTGATAAATTGTCTGTCGACGGTCAAAGAGCAAAAGCTCTGGAATTTTTTTTCAACATTTCGTCGATTCGTACATTTGATGGACGTGCAGAACGAGGTTTGTCATCAACCAACATGTCACTATTTTTAAGCCTAGTGAACCGAGTTTCAGCAGCATTTTATCTCATTAGAAAACAAAGTTTCTCAGCTGCACGTTACTCACTTAAACTTACATCACCAAAAAACGAAACAATAACAAAACAGCGCTGGCAGAAACAGATTGACAGAAGCCAGGTCGGCAACACACGCGGCACTGTACTGCAAATGAGTTGCGCCATAAACGCCTAGCGGCAGAAACGCGTATTTTTTTTTAACTGCTTTACGTCTCTCAACAGCGAGGTCTTTAGAGACGGGAAAGGATGCGGGGCAAGGATGGGAGCAAGGAATGGGAAGGAATTCGGCCATGGTCTTTTGAAGGAAGCACTTGGCATTTGCCTGGAGTGATTTGGGAAACCATGGAAAACCCAAATCTGGATGCCCGGACGGGGGTTCGAACCGGCGTCCCCCGAATGCGAGGCGAGAACGCTAACCGTTACACCACCACTCTCGGTAGAAACGCATAGTCCACAAGCTTCGAGCATGGCAATGCTATTCCGGTGAACTTCTCTGTTCATACCGCAGAATTCTCATACCTCACAGAACGACAAAAGCAGCAGAGTACACACCTGGTGCGGTTGGGCTCGCTCAAGTGGTTTGGTCGGTACTCGGCCAAAATGTACTTACGTAGTTAATGGACGCACTCGGCATGTACCTGTTATTTGCCTCGGCACGCACTGGTAAATACCTCCGCGAATTCCTCGTTCGAAAAAGGAGCGGCATGTCGACATCTGTCCGAAAAGTCCAGTTGCTCGCTCAAGTGGTCTGGCAACGGCTGCGTCACACCTGGTGCGGCTAGAGGGGGTGCGTGGTCAAGGACAATAGGGGTATAACTGAGGTTAGTCAAGTGGTTAGTCAAGTGGCCCTCATGTCAAGTGGTTAGTCAAGTGGCCCTCGAGTCAAGTGGTTAGTCAAGTAGCCATGAGGTGGGGACACACCTGGGTCGCTCAAGTGGCCCTCAAGTGGTTAGTCAAGTGGCCATGATTGACAGGTGGGGGGGGAGAACATAGAGGTGAAACTGGGGTTAGTCAAGTGGCCCTCAAGTCAAGTGGTTAGTCAAGTGGCCCTCAAGTCAAGTGGTTAGTCAAGTGGGAGGGGGGGAGAGAACAATAGAATGATACAATGTATCCAATTGGAACAATAGAAGGGGGCGTGGCTAACATTAGTTCCGAATTCGCCACTAGGGGGCTGGTGAGCCTGTTCTCCCAAATTATACCTACTATAGTAGTTCTCTTGCACTTTTATTATGAGCTCGGGACTGAAGATGATATATGATCAGGACTGACTACATGTAACTACTAAACCATAACCAGATTCGTGTAGTAGCTTAGATACTTAAGGCAGAAATCAGCATGTCTTTATCGCGTAGTGCCCAGAATTTTTGGGTTAAGTTCGATTGTAAAAGACATACACCAGACACTCCTTGCCGCGGACGCGACGCTAAACTATATGTCTAGCTACGACAGAGGTATAACTCGTAGAAAACTGAAACTCTGTCAGCTCGTTGTCAAATAATAGGAATTTATTTTACATTAACTTATTTGAGATTTTCCAGCATCCAACAACCCTCATACCAAGTCACTGCGCGAGGGATTTGTTTCTCTCTTAGTCTTTTCAGCTGATGTGGTGAATGTAAACCAGATTGATCGCGTTTTGTCAAAATAATGGGGAATAAATCATTAGAAATTGGTTCCAAGGCTTGCTTTTAATCGGATAATTCACGCCACTAATAAGAGTAGAAAAATGTTTAAAGTAAAAAAAAAAATGTATACATATAAAAAAATATACTCAATTCGATGTGATTCTGACTAAAGAAAAAAGAAGTTTAAAAAATAAAGAACTGAGAATAAACTGAAAATAAAAGATCGTCACCGAGGTTGAAGCCGAATTCGGAGACGTAGAAGATAATTAATGCCATGACTAACAATATCTCCTCCAAGGCCAGAAACTAGTTGAATCTTTTAGGTACTAATTTATTAAGCTGAAACTAAAAATACCCTAAAAATTTGTTGGTTCCCGAACAATTACATTCTGATAAAAATCGTTTGGTGTCTCGTTTTCTGTTGTCTCGGCTAAGCTAAAGACATTTCCATAGTCATAACACAGAACTATTTTTTTTTCTCGGAAAGTATGGAGAATTGCAACTTGCCTCTTCACATAGGCAGGTGCGTAGCTACTATGGGGCTAGGCGGTGCAGTGCACCGGGGCCCCTACGCTCAGGGGGCCCCCAAGCATACCTCTGGGAGCCCAAAGCGCACCTCTGGGGGCCCCCAAGCGCAGTTCAGAGGCCCACGAGCCTTCATGGCAAACTGGCGACCTTTTTTTTAGCTCTACCGTCGCCAAAGGGGCCCCTCACTAAGGGCCCTCTCATTGCTCAGGGGGCCCCCAACCACTGCTCTGGGGGCCCCTAAGCATAACACAAGGGTCCAATCCTCAGCTCTGGGGGCCCTTACCAGAAACAAAAAGCAAAAAAAAAGGTCGCCCATCTGGCCTGAGGGCCCAAAATAATTTTTTTCACCGGGGCCCTTGTTGACCTAGCTACGCTACTGCATATAGGCGATATTTAGGCTGTCAGGAACAGCAATACAAAATTCTATAAAAACTGATCTATATTTCAGATTCTCCTCTTGTAATACTTTAGACTTCAACACCCTCAGAAACATCTTGCGTAGTTGCAGAAAACAATGAAAACCTATAAAACGATAAGACACACATAGATGCAGATTTTTTTAATATTCATTTTTTAAAGAATTAGTATCAGCTCTAGATACATATTTACTTCTGACATTCTGTAAATATGTCATTAGAAAGATACTTACCTTATGTGTTTATTTTTATTTTTTGTACACCAACAAAATACGAATGTCCCTTATTAAACTAATGGGTATTGATTTTACTTTCATAAATATTATTTTCTGCGTTAATAACTAAATTATGATTACTGAGAAATATATGAAAGTAGCAGCAACAACAAACTTAAATTTTGCTTATATTCATTGCTAACCTTTCTCATAGTAATAAGATACTTATATGCGGTCCAGTAAATGATGCTATTGAACTTGACTTGAAATGTGAAGCTATTCAGTTTAATTTTTACAACCCTAAACCTGAACAGTCTAAACTTGTTTGTTACAAGTGAAATACGTCGTGATTGTAGAAATCTTCGTATTCGAAGTCAAACTTAATTTCCAGGATAAAAGCAGGGCCGGATTAAAACAGCCCGTAGCAAATGTTAAGAAGGGGCCCTTTGTTTTCTCCGTCCGGAGCAGTAGTAGAGCTTATTTTCTGTCTTTTTTTTTCTTTTCTTTTTAAGGAAAAGTCGCTCATCTAGCCTGACTGGGAGGCTCCCGAGAATCCTAGGCGGGGTCCCCCTAGAAGGCGCGGGGTCCCCCAGAAGGCGCGGGGTCCCCAGAAGGCGCGGGGCCCGTAGCATTTCCTAATCCGGTACTGGATAAAAGAACACTCCGAGCTGTGTCCAACATTGATTTAGTACATCTCCTGTGTGAGAATCCAACCAACCTTTGCAAAACCTAAATTGGCAAAACTTCAGTGTATGAATTCATCATATTGCTTTTTAGAACTACGTGGAATTAATTTAATTTCTGAACAGCTGATTAAAATATTTTCTGAAATAATAATAACTGCGTTTCTCCCAGTAGGAATCAAAATAGTGAGACACATATAACAAGTTTCATTGTGTTCTTTTGCTCCAACTCTTGCTTTAACCGAGGTAGAAATAATAACGTTTGTCATTTCTGTAAAATGAATTTTATCAAAATATTTTTCTTTGGTGGACAGGTTGATTTTTATGAAGCATATAAAAAGACTCAATTTTATATTCCCTTCGCACTAGGTATATTTCACAAAAAAGCGGGTAAAAATACAAAACATACACAAGCGAACTGATACGTAATATTACAGGTCGTTTTAAAACGATGAGCAGGAAAACAAATAACTTTTTCGGGCTTCGTCTATGTCGAGATCATTAGAGGCAGGAAAACGACTGCGGGAAGGAATTCGGTTAACACCCATTGAGGTAACCATTCCTGGAGTGTTTTCGGAAAATCATGAAAAGCCTTAATTTAATGACCGGAGGGGGATTATGAAGTAGAACTAGTTTCAACTATCCAATACAGATAAGAAACTATTTTGACAATCAAACCATTCAGATTGACGTATTCAGGATTTACATATCGGTCTCCGAAGAGAAATAGTCAGCAATAGACCATTTAATTTTGTTTATAGTCTTCGACAGGTCATACATATTTCAACATATGGGAATAACAATCACTGCATTAAATACATTCTCTCCCCTCCCTCTCAAATATAGATTACAGTTATGGACGACGCATAGTCAGAGAATAAGTTAATTTAACTTCGATGGAGAGCTTGTTCCGTTAGTAATTTCACTACACACCCATTTTCCTAGGTTCCGTTTCCCACCTACTTTTTTCATCCACTAATTTCAACTTTTTCAATTTTTTTTGTATATTATTTATCAAAATTTATTTCAATCCCTGGTACCATTACCTATGAAATTTTTTCACTGTTTGAGAAACTACTTAGCATTTCCTGAGTAATCTATACCATTCTTTTTCGATTGTACTCTTCTCACATCCTTACACTTGTATTCAATTGCCAGTTTGTGCTTATAGTTATCGCTTCCCCTCCACGTATTACTTTTAATGTTTCTACCAATATCTATCCAGGTCTTATTACCAAAAATAAGCCTTATACAGTCTCCAAACAATTCATGTTTCTAAGTGACTTCCAACCCAGCTCTTTTAACATATCAATGAGTAGTCGTTATCTATTATAATTTATACGTGTATATCTATCTACCATTGCTTGAATTTCCTCCAACTCTTGTTTTTATAGTTATGTCTTTCTTGTTAGCTCCTATTCGTTTCACTTCCACACTTCTGGCACTGCACTGAATCTACTTTCAATAAATGCTACGCTGTAAACAAAGCACTGTAATAGTACTATCGTGCGATATGC
>JARYHS010002128.1:0-16123 GCA_031002005.1 Vandiemenella viatica
GAATTTTCAGGGAAAATTTGAAAAATGCAAAAAGGACACCATTACAATAGAGAGGAAATAGGAACAATACAAGGAGATAGAAGAATGAAGGAACAAATGTTTATTAAAACAAATACTAGGAGAAGCTCTAAACCAATTAGGATGAGAGTTATAAGTACAATGAATGGGTTTAGTGAAATGACAAAGCAACAGAGTAAGAAGGCAACAGGGCGGCAAAGAATACTTACAACTAGTAGGCAAGGGATTACTAGCAGCAAGTGGTAAGCAAAATAATATGGCCAAAGTGGAAATTTGAAATGATCAACCAGAAATTTTTATGGCTATGTAAGGAAGTATGAAACATAGCAATGTGAATTTTTGTTTAAAAAAAAAAATACATAAAAATAAAGAAATTGGTTTGATGAAATGAATGGGTTGATTTGTACAAGGATACAGCTTACCCACGCAAGTATATGGGAGCAGATTAAGTATTTGGAGAAAGAGGGAACAACAACTGTTGAGAAAAGTATAAAGAGGTTCATAATAATCATATATTACAATAGTTTTGTTAAGGACAGGACTCTAAAGATAACTTAGTAATATCATTTAGATTAAACTGGAAATTTGGTTCATACCAAACAGCACTAGAAGGAGAACACAATCACTGGCCAATTCATGCCAAAAACTAAAATGCAAATTGCTAATTACGTTTATCTGTAATTATGTCTCATCCAATAAACCCAGATAGGATGGCAACCACCATCATCTATATATGGTGCCCCATGTGTATTGCATACAATACCACCATATCCCACAGGGCTATCATGCAAAAATAGATCTTTTCCACTAAATTGCTTTTGACTCCTGGTTATCGAATTTTGTTGTCCCCAGTTATACAACTCTTGAGTAAATGCTAAAAACTACTGCATCAAGGAGATAATTTTAAAGAAAAGCATTGAATAGGATCCTTGAGTAAACAATTCTTTGCAGCCAATTTGCTTCGTAAATATTATTGGATACATACAACAGAAAAGCTCATAAAAAACATTCAAAATACAGGAAGCAAATACAAGTGAATGCCAATCAATTTAAACCTCAAGGGGACATGTCAACAAAGCAGTGCATAAATCAGAGTATGGAAACAAAACAAAAAACATTATTGTGGAATTGGATAATCTATGATGACTACTATGTTTGTATAGATGAGAAATAGCTCACGAAGACTTTACTAAACTTTCATGGAGTACTGCAGATGCAGTATTCTGGGATATAGAAATGCTTGAAAGAACAGCAGAATTGTTGAGATAACTGACATTATTGATAATTTTTGTTACTAGTGAAATAAAATATAAAAATAAGCTGATAACACAACATTCATCTGTTCCAACCAGTGTGAAAGTGGGTTTAGAACCACATTAGATAAAGAAACACCCTATAAAAACAAGGTGTAACACTATTTCTAAAAGTCCTAAGTGTAGGTAGCTAGAAGACAAATAAAATAAACATTAAAAATTTTGAAACGTATAAGGAGAAGGCAATATGATAGGCAAAGTCTAGCATTTCGTACCTTAAATACAATCAGCCTAACTGCTAGGCCGGTACATTTAATTACACACACAATACGACTATTATTATGTTTCTAATGCTATATATATCTTGTTAACCAATTAAACTGAGAATAAAAATGGATAAATCTAATTATTAATGTAATCATGTACCGTACCCTACAGTTGATCCTCTAGTGCTATGAGTAGCGGTGTCTTCCTGTGCTGAGCTCAGTAACTGCGCGATGCCCGCAGCCAGCTGCTGTGGCGTCCCACTGTCCGTCCACCGGACCTCGACAGCTCTCCGGCCATTTCGGCCCCACCACCGCCTCCACGTGCCGCTGCCTCATGCTGTGCTGTACACTCATCACCGTCTCTCGCTGCCCCTGGCAGTGGTCTCGCAGACGATTTATCTTCTCCTGCCCCAGCTGATTCCAGTAGTTGTGACAGCGGAATGTGGCCCGCTGCCAGCTGTAGCGGTGTCCTGCCCCCTGTGTCCCTGCACTCCGCCTGGGCCCTGGCTCTCAGCAGCACTCCCGCCACGACGGGCCCGCCGCCGCCTCGTGCAGCGCAGTCCACCCGTCACTCTCTCTCGCCGCCCCCAGGTCTGCCCCCGCGTCCAGCAGCATCTGCACTGCGGCGGGCTGGCCGTGCCTCGAGGCCACGTGCAGCGGCGTAGATGAAGAACTGTCGACAGCCAGTGTAGCCAGTTCCGGGCGGTGCTGCAGCGCCATCCGCAGCAGGTGCAGGTGTCCCGCCTGGCATAGCGCACTCATGAGAAGTGGAGCTGTCTCTGGAGTGTCCAGTTGGTGCTTCATAACCTCCAGCTCACTGCAGCTGATGACACCAGCCTCCAGGAGAATCTCAAGGAACTGAGGAAACCACAAAATGGTCCTGGAAACCACTGCCTCCATCTACAAAGTGCTCAACAGCAGTTCTGCTGTCTCTTCCATTGGAGACCTGGGCAAAGAGGAAGTACATAATGCCAATGTATATCACACTTTAGAAACAAAAAATCTTCCATCAGTATCCACGCTGGCAGATTTCCATACCAATACAAAAAACCGAAAATTTGCTTGTGTGTATTAGTGTTAAGAGGGGAGAATGGGAAGAGTGAGTGTAGTTTTGTAAACTAAATGTAAACATTATTTTTCATTTATTTTAAAACATCTGTGTACAAAGTTCTTTTAGGATTGGTTAAAAACTGTAGATTTTTAAATTTTAAGTTCAAATTTCTTGGTCAGTAACTGTCAGGTTGGAATCAGTCCAACGCCATTTGACCAGGAAATGTTAAGGGCTCTCAGAATATCATGCATATCCCTATTCACTTTGGTTATTTTTCCTACAAGTTTTGAGATATTTGTAAAAAGGCTAAAAAGTTCGAAGTATAAATTTTTCTTACGGTGAGTGATGGGTTTATGTAAACTAAATGTAGGGAATATTTTTCTCATTGTTTTAAAGTAAACATATGCAAAGTCCAATCATAACTAGATACAAAGAGTGGGTTTGTACAAAAAATATCTGCAAAAATAAGGGGGGGGGGGGGGACGATAAAGCATAAGAGTTTAATTTTGCAAACCAAAAGTAGACAGTATTTTTTCCTTTGTTTTAAAGAGAAAAAAAATTGACTTAGTCCACAACCTGAAGGGGACAAACTAAGCCATTGGTTGTATAAAAGTAAAAATTCCTGATTCCATCAGAATTCAAACCTATAACCGGACAAAGAAACCTTTGAATGTAAGAGCCTTAACCAATAAGCTACCAGACAGCTATTTTTTTTTTTTAATAATTGCACGCTAAGTATTATAAAACTCTGATAAAAACTATAGGTTAGCATGAACAACTTTGGCAAAATATGAGGGCTTGCTTAAAGGAAGAGAGGAATTAACATTTTGTTAACCAAACATAGAAAGTATTTTTTCCTGTGCTTTAAATTAAAATAAAACTAACTTAGTCCACATCCTGAAGGTTGGCTGAATCCTCCCAAAGGAGGTGTACCAACCCATTGTGTCAGATGCAGGATGGCCAGTTCCTTTTCTCTGGGACATACAGGTTAATGTGGAATACGAACCACACAATGCCCGGACATCACTCAGATGATCAAATGCAACTCCTAAAAACTCCGGCTTCTCCCTGGATTTGAAACCGCAGCCTAAGACAGAAACTTGTGTAAGTAATTGCATTAACTAGTCAGCTGCAGACTGTTTTGCTTCGAAGCATATATCTGGTAAGAACTGTAGTATCAAAGTTAGATTTAAACTGTGGGTTTGTAGGAACAATGTTGGCAAAAAGTAAAGTGTGGAGGTGGGGTAAGTAAAACAATGGTTTCTTTTTGGAAACTAAATGCAGACAATATTTTTCTGTTTCTTTAAAAAAAAAAAAAAAAAAACCTAACTTATTCCAAATCTTGAAGGTTGGCTGATCTATCCTGAACGTGTACTAAGCTACTGTGTTACAGGTAGGTCAGAAAGATCTATACCTCTGGGACCTATAATACAATGTGGAATCCAAACCATGGATCTATGATTAAATTCCACACTTAAAAGTTTTGGCTTCCACCATGATCTAACCGTGGAAACTACCGAAAGTAAGTCCGTTAACCACTAAGCTATCAGACCAATCTATATTAAAGCACATGTGTGTTCAGTAATATCAAAATTGGATAAAAGCTATGGATTTGTATGAACAATGTTTGCATAAATTATGGGTGGCTAAAGGAGGAGAGAGGTTAGGACTTCTAAACAAAGCACAGACAGTATTTTTCTATTTATTTTAAAGTATACATATACAGTTTTTCATCAAAATATGATAAAAGATATGTGATTATATGAAGAATATTGTCAACAAATTAGAGAGTGGTGGTAAACAACAAAACGGGTGGGTTTTTGCAGACAAATGTGGGTGGTTTTTTTCTGTTTGTTTTAAAGTTCATGTGTGCAATGTTCCATCGATATCAGATAAAAACTGTGGGTTTGTATGAATTTTTGAAAAAAAAAATTGAGGGGTGCGTAGGGGGAGAGAAGGTGTATTTTTATTTGTTTTGGTCAGAAACCTTTGCAAGCACACACAGAATAACTCAAAAAAGGTTTACCATAACCAGATGAATGGTATATAAATGCATAGAAGACAAAAAAAATCAATTTTTATAAATTTTATATGAGGATGTCATATATTATGAGCCTTCATAATGTAAGTTGAGAAAGTTAGTGCTAGCAAAAAGTTAGTATGAGCAAATGGCAATTACAAACCATTAAGTGGAATCATATTAGGCAATCATACTGTTCATTGTTTTAAGGCAGTTTTCTATAGTTGTTTAGCCCTGTCAGTTTGCATTCTGATACACAAACTGTAGCTTTAAAAAGCTTACAAATTTCTCAGATACATGTAACATCATACTTCAGTTTAGATTGATTATAAAAAACTTTGTATGGTTATGCCATAAGGCCCAAGCAGAAACAGATGTGAAGTTTGAGCAATTAGGGCTGCCAAGCCTGGCAACCAATTTGGGGACAGCCACATAAAATGTTACACTGTTACAAAGCAGAAGAAACAGCAGACAGCAAAATACTGCAAAGCTGTATGGACTATGGAGTATGTATGACTGAAACAATAAACAGCTGGCATCTCAAAGCTCAACAGTAAAATCAAACCAGAATGAGGCGAAAATCATATGCTGTAAAATTTATTAAGGAAAAATACCAGATCTAACGTGTGTCAAACTATTTTTTTAACCTCAACAACTAAAAAATTTAAATTAAAGGATTTAACCTCAACAACTAAAAAATTTAAATTAAAGGATATTACCTGAAGTTAAGCAACTGACATATGTAAGTGTAATCCAGTGTCCTTTATAATTTTCGGGATTACTGGAGATCACGATTCTGCCAGGAGTTATCATCATAATACTGCAGCGGTCAAACTCAAGACTCCACTAGAAATTCTTTCTGAATTATATTTAACGGTTTCATGGTGGTCCAGACTGTATTACAACCTAAGTTCTGCTTGAAAATAATGGTCCAGGCTGTATTACAACAGAATTACTGCTTGAAAATAATACGTTTTGCGACTGACTACAGCAGTATCCAGATGACATTACTGAATGTTTTTGTAGTGGAATCGTGATCTCCAGCAGAACCTCATTTCCTTGGTTTATACAAGTATTTAGCAGATACTGACATTCTCCTAACAAAAACATATTTAATATATTTATAAAAACATCACATGTAACTTCAACTAAGTGGGGAGAGATATATCAAAGAAAAATCTATAGACACCTACAAATCAGTATCTTAGCAAGACACAGCTATCGGAAAACCATAAAAAAAATACAGCCAAAACAAGAAGATAAAAATCAGGGTAAAGCACTCACAAAGCACTTATAAACTTCACTCATGTGCTTTGTCATAGAACATTTTAACCTGTTTACATCTAATCCACAGGCACACAACTTCAATACAAGAAACAGAAATAATTTGCACAAAACACAAACATCTCTGTCATTAGTACAAAGATGAGTTAATTATTCTGGCATACATCTGTTTAGTAAACTTCCCAAGAGTATAAAACAGTTTGCAGATGATAAAGATATATTTAAAGACAAACTGAGAAACAATGTTATTCGCCACTCCTTCTACTCCATTCAAGAATTTGGACAAAATAATTAATTGTATTCAATATGACCTATTGCAAAACTCAGTTGTAAAAATTAATTTTTATTCTCTTTATTTGTCTTTGTAATATAGATTGTTTTCATTATGATTATGACTCACATTGTATGTTTGTGTATTAACGATGACATGTTTCACATCCCAGAGGTCCTTCCTCAGCAGGGATCCATGAAACAAGAGTCAAAAATAAAATAAACTCACTGTAACACTGACCGCAAAATTTAATGTCTTCCCTAATAATAAGGAGAATACCTTTGTTTAGTAAATCACAATGTAAAGAGTTCGACAACGATGCATTGTAGTGGTCATCTACTGTTAGAAGCACAAACATCTTCAACAAACTTAAAATTCTTGAAAATTACACTCATAATTTGTGTACAGAAATTTGCTCAAATGTTTTAAGTAATGAAAGATGAAATATCGAACGTATGTGGAATATTTAACTCATAGGTATGCAAACATAATTACAACTTATGTTACACTTGTGAAAAGGAAAAATGAGTTACTTTAAGATTGAACACTGCCAATACCATAAGCAATAGACACTTTTCCGAGAAATGGTTGGGGGCAGCATTGAACTTTTTTCTCTCCGAATTATAAAAAGAAACACAGTAACAGCTCGATTTTACAAACACTATAAACATAGGAACATACCTCCTGACTGATGAATTCAACATTTACTGCTTCCACACTCCTTCCGTCACTCGTGTTTCCAACGCAATATTACAATACTACAGTAAACACACACCTTAAGCCATGAATCAGCTGACGACCAACAGGTCAATCGCAAAGATACTGCCCGCCGAAAGTGGAACATTCCTCTCTTGATTTACTGTACGAATTTACATTACGCAAAACAATGGGTAATTATTTCCTATTTTCCTTCAATCCCCAACTATTACAGATGCAATAAAAAATTGCGATCATACCAGTAAGGAACTAACGGCGAAATTGCTGCAAATACGAGGGTGGATTGAAAAGTTCTCGGAATGTATTAGAATTAAGTATCTTACCTCGGTGGAACTGCTTTTATTTTTCAACATAGTCTCCCTGTAGACCAATGCATTTGGTCCAGCGATGTGTCAATGCCTTGATCCAATATCGAAAATGAGATTCCTCCAGGCCTGCAAAATACCTCTCCAATTCGGCTGTCAGTTCTTCCCTTGTAGAAAATCTCCGTCCACCGAGGAAATTTTTCAGCTTGGGAAATAGATGAAAGTCTGATGGCGCCAAATCAGGTGAATAAGGTGGATGTGGCAACAATTCGTACCTCAGTTCATGGAGTTTTGCCATGGCAATAACACTTGTGTGCGGCGGAGTGTTGTCCTGATGAAAGATGACGTTTTTCCTTGCCAAACCAGGCCTTGTTTCGCGTATCTTTTCCTGTAGTTGGTCTAGGAGGTTTGCATAGTATTGCCCCGTGATTGTTTGGCCAGTAGGAAGATAATCTATCAGCAGAATTGCCTTTTGCATCCCAGAAAACCGAGGCGATGACCTTTCCGGCCGAACGAACTGCCTTTGCTTTCTTTGGTGGTGGTGAATCAGCATGTTTTCACTGCTTTGACTGCTGTTTTGTCTCTGGGGTATAGTAGTGGACCCAAGTTTCATCTGTAGTCACAAACCAGCGCAAAAAATCTTGTTGGTTGCTTTGAAAACGGGCCAGACTTTGTTCGGACATTTCCAATCTGGTGCGCTTATCGTCCAATGTCAAGAGCCGCGGCACCCATCTTGCGGATAATTTTTTCATACCCAATTCTTCTGTTAAAATATAATATACCCGTTCAGAAAACATCCCTACAGCTTCAGCAATCTCCTGCACTTTCAGTCGACGATCCTCCATGACCATTTTATGCACTTTTGCGATAAATTCTGGGGTCGAAGCACTTTTTGGCCGTCCACTACGTGGATCATCATCCAAGCTCTCCCGACCAAATTTAAACTCGCTGGTCCACTTGGCAACAGTTGAAAATGAAGGAGCAGAGTCCCCTAATGTGTTCTGGAAGTCGGCATGAATTTCCTTTGCTTTCATATCTTTCTTTCACTGCTCGAATCTCAGTTTCTTCCGTTGATAAAAATCACTACGCGGGAACAACAACGAAGAGTCGTCACTACCACACTCCTGCAGCTAGAGCACTGACGCGCCACGTGTTCACTTACAAAGGATGTGTGATTATTGAGCGGGAACCTCGTTGCTCTAGCACTGGCAACTGGCGGTGATTCCGAGAACTTTTCAAACCACCCTCGTATTTCGTATAAATGAAATATTTAATATGAAATTGTAAAATTTGTAGCTTTTGTGATTGTTATAATTCAAATTAGTGCCACATGCCACCAATTAACTAAAGTCACTGAGTGCAGCCAGATTTGGAACTCGGTCAATAATTGCAATAGTTGACCACGGTGTGACAAAATTGATTAATTTTGCTTATTTTCAATCCCTAACGTCAACTGCAATCATGGGCGCCCATATGATAGTTTGTAGGGGGGGGGGGGGCCAAGACCTGATCAATTGAGGTATTTTTAATTTCATACCTATACTGAAATTTTTCTCGCTGTTTCCGTCCCCCCCCCACCCCCCCGTCGAAAAAATGAAATAAAAAAAACTATGGCTTACTAAATTTTCGATGTTCATGCGGTTAAACTTCAGCATATTGACACACTGAAGAGAGTATTTACATATACTACTGAACGCTTCAACAAAATTACTTCACCCCGCGACACATAGTGCAGGGATTAGGACGTGATAGAAACGTATACACTTCAAAAACTACCTTCTGTTTACACTGGAATGCAGTAAACACAACATCATGTCTGACGTTTTAATTTATCACATTTTTGCTACTAAAAGATATTCACAACTTATTTTACATATGGCATATGTCAATGTATACGTGCATGCACCTGCACAATTATATCGCTGTACAGTAAATAGTTGAGGATATATGATGTCATAAATAATGTTATGCGCCAAAGACGTGCTTTCCTAAAAATGGAGCGAAAATTACCCCTCATATATTCATCCACTGTTTGGTTATGAGAGCACTTCCAACAAACATTAAGCACAATTTCAGTAATTTTTCAAACATTTTCTCACTTATCTTCAAGAACAACGGAATCAGAGAGCACCGCACCACCCTATGTCTCTCCTCTCTCTCTCTGAATAGGGGAGACAATTTAGTTAGAGCCTATACGAGAAACCTAATTTAAAAAAACCATGACTGCGCGTCATGTGAAGTATTCCTCAAAAGTGCTCCTTTATGTCAACCAGGATCAAATTGAGAAGTTACAGACCAGGGCAATGGAAATTATATTGTATTGCGATATATATACACCATCGCGGGATATTCATAACGTTTCAAATTATTTATCTATTGACGAGCGAATAAAGCGAAATATTTTAATATTTATTTTTAAAATGGTACGCGGAATAATAACTCCAGAAATGTGCGATCGGGTGGAATACGTAGGAAATCGGACAGGGAGAGTTACACAACAGAGCAATCATATTGATGTGCCCTTTAAACGCACCTTGTCCAAAACAATTTTTTTTTTATTAACACATTAAGCACTATATTGAAATTATTTAATATTTAGCAACATAAATGCAGAAGCAACTTTAATACAGGATGACAAACTCAAAATACACACCTCACAAGATTTTACACTAGTAGTGATATAAAAAGCAAACTGTGAAATAAATTATTATACATTGGTTGGTTTATGGATTTAACACTAATATTTATGTGAAAAAGCAAACTGTAAATTTCTTTTCTTCTTGCCGAACAAGTCAATCACTTTGTCCTGGAAATCAGGGTTTCCCGCTCTTTTCCTGTGAACACTAACAAGGCACAAGCTGGACAGACGGTCCTCGCCAGTAATACTTCTCAGCCATGTCTTCACTCTACGCAGTGTGCTGAAAGAACTTTCTATGGTGCAAGTTGTGGGGGGTATGGTCTGGTAGAATACAGGCAATCTCCTTACAGCTGGGTAAAACATACTTTCTGCGAGTTTATCATTGAGCTTTGTTTTTTCCAAACACTCCTTATTTATCCAAACGTCATACAATAATCTGGCTTCTGCTTCCAAGTTGTCTATTTGGTAAAACCTTTCCAAACTTTTATATCTCTCATGAAATCTTCTGCCTTCTCCTTTTTCATTAAATGTGGGTGAAGATTCCCACCTTTGAATGGTATGTCTTTGTCTTTTTCAAATCTTGTGATAAGTGACGTGATTATGGAATCCATGTACGGATTGTAAATAGCCACCTTGAGGGTCTGCCTTCCAGTCAATCTAGGGATTTTTACATATATGTCAATTTCCTTACAATCTTCTTTCACTGCCTCGAAAATGTTTCTGAATTCGTCATCACTTTCCCTCTGCTTTTGAAAATTGGCTATCAAGTCGGTGTTGACGAATCTGTAAACTGAGTGGAGATCCATATCAGTACTCTGGAGTTTGTTCACTATTGGTTCCAGATATGAAGAATACCTCGATATAATGTGTAGATAAACGATAAATGTAGTTGATGATGTTGCGCAATCAAGTTGGCTGGCACGTGATCCAGTGTCTTGATTGTATTCACTGTTATATGCCAGATGATTCAGACTATTCTTTATTACCAAGAAGTTATCTTTGAATATCCTGATTGGTTTATATTTATGGGACCATCTAGTTTCACAAAACAGTGGAATGTTAGGTATTGTTTTCCTATGCAATAGACTTTCTCTATAGAACCTAATAACTTCTTTTATCGTTCCGATTGTGTTACGAATTTCCTGGACACTGTTAAGATCATTTACAACTAAGTTCAGTCTGTGCGATTCACAATGAAAATAGACATCTGAAGGATACTTCTCTCTGATCCTGGCCTGCACTCCAGTTTCATGGCCTGCCATTGTCGGACAGCCATCAAAGCCAAGGCCAATCAGCTTATTCATATTAAGTCCTAATTTTTCAACAAAATTTAAAATAGATGAAAAAATTCCTCCAGCATCCAATGTAGTAAGCTCTGTAAACCCTAAAAATTCTTCTTTTACTGTAAATTTCTCTTTCTCTTCTACAAATCGTAGTCCCACAGATAGTTGCTCTTTTCCACTAATTTCAGCCGTTTCATCTGCCAGTAATGAAAACGCTGATAATCTGTATACTTCATTAACAATCTCGTTTTGTATCACAGGGCCACATCACACATGTACTTATTAAATCGTTTCTTTGCACTCTGTGTGATGCATATTTCGCTTTTGCACAATAGTTTTGCATATAATCCGCCAACACTTTGTCCCCCGCACTTACTCTAAACAAAAGTAAATCCTGAAAGTTTCTTTCGCTCGAATTCTTTCCTCTGATGGATATGTCATGAGTGCCACTGAAAATTTTTCTGTTGGTATTTACAAGCTCCGTGATCCCACTATCTATCTGTACGATCACGTTTTTCTTTCTCATTTCTAAGGACTCACAAAAACGTTTAGCCTTACTCGTAGATTCTAGATGTCAACTGCTATTTTCATGGCCTCGAGCATCTTCATGAAAATGTTTGTAATCTTGATGAGCCTTTATCACGAAAGCACCGTATATTCCTCTTTTTAAAACAGGTTTGAAAAGACTACAAAACTTACAAAGGCCCCCCTTCAACTTGGGCGAGTATACTAGCCATGAGTACTTTTGTAGCCAAGTTTTTTGAAAAGTTTTTTGATAGTTTTTTTCTCAACAATGTCCTTCTAGAAATCATAAGTCATATTTATTGCACTTATGTTTGTTATTAATTGATACTTGACTTCTTCTGACACTGAGTCTTTTATGTATTCACCTAAATCAAAGCTGTGATTATCTGTTAATGAACTACTAACGAATTCTGGCTTGTTAACGGTGGAAACCGAAGCGGGCGGGTTGACGTCATCACTCATCAAAGTCAGTAGCATCAGGAGTAATGATATCAGCAGACTCAGGGCTAATGGTGGAAGGACATTGTTGCAACGTGAAGTCAGGAGTTGGTGTTGAGAATTTAGAAGTAGTTGTGGGACGCACTTTCGAGGGTATTGGATCTTGAACATTTAATGAGTCATCGAGGTTCCTTTTCTGTGTAACAGTAACACCTTTCTGTCCAAAGAAATTCCTGATATCCATCCCTGAAATAAAATATTTCTGACTCGATTTGGTCAGAACGAGTGAGCCACTATTTTGCGAGATCAGTGTGACTGTATACTCACCTAATATTGACAGAAAAGATGAAGCCTGATGCTGGCAATGAATAAACACGGCGGTATTGCCGGTTGACGGTCAACAGGGGCAAGACCAAGGATGTGACGAAGTCTCTTCCGTTCATCAAACCACTAATGACCGAAAGATGCAAGATGTAGTCTTTGAGAGAGGACGAATCTAAGAGTAAGTTTAGATAAGGCTTAGATATATAGTCTGCAGTGTTGCCACCTTATGAAAAATAAAGTCGCTAGACCTGGCCTAAAAACTCACTAGATTACGGGAATTTTAGAACTAAAATATTCGCTAGAAGTCGCTAATTAAAATAAAGGAAAATGTTAAAGTAAGTAATTAATTTTTTTTAATAATTAATAATTTCATTAAATTCAACATAATATTGTATTAAAAATCAACATCAAATTCTTCAGTCGGTATATATTCTTCATCATCTTGGCCCCGTTAGTGTTACAGATCTTGCAGATGTAGAAGGGTGAGATGAATCATCAGTCTTAGTTTTAAAAGAATATTTAACATATTTACCAATCGCAGGAATCACATCAGCCGGAGGCTAGTAAATGTAGCGGTTTTTTTCACAATTTTTAACTGATTCCTTATAAAAAGAATGCTGTTAAGAGTATTTACAGCCATCCTATTTCTCATTTTGTTTTTAACAATGTTCATTGTACTAAAAATCCTCTCTACTGCGGCATTCGAGTGAGGAAGTGATGAAGCGGATATGGCTAAATCAGATAACTAAAAAAAAAGTTTTTATTCCAGCAGCATAATATTCAGCCCAAAATTATAGAGTTATAGAATCAGCCCAAAATTCAATGACATTATTTGTAGCGTTCCATTGAACATAATTAATACCATGCCACTGCTGTAGGGGGCTTGTCATTTTTTTCATCAAATCTGAATTCTGAGGCAAGATCTACTGTTTTGTTATCTTTTGCCTGGCGAAGAGCATTTCCCACGCTCAAAATACACGTTTTCTCCCAAATAATGTAGTTGAAAGGAAGTGAGTATATTTTTCGAAAGTGCCAGATTGAATGTTACTAAAAATAACCAAATAATTTTTTGGCGATAATACATTTAAGAATATCGCTGTCGAACTTCAAAATTCACTAAATCTAGCGACAAAATCGCTAAAGTGGCAACATTGAATGTCTGCATATATTGTATATATACACTCGGCGCCTCACGTCGACTGCGAGCGCGGCGCACAACCTAAAATGGGCGTCTCCTAGCGTAGAGCGAAGGTATAATTATGTTGCTCAGTTGGCGGTTGATTTCAACCGCATTATACGGCAGTTATGCTAAACTAGCAACTAAATACCGTGTTATTATATATAAAATTAACTAAAAGAGTAAATAAAAGATAGTGCAAAAAACAAAATAAATAAAGCAGTTAAGGTTGTAACCGTGAACACTATATATATTCCCCGCGGCCTCCCCCCTGCTCCCGTGCATGGGCGCCCCTGGTAATTACCACTGCAGTAAGCTGTTTATCACAAATAAATTAAATTCAACTGAACTCAAGCAGCAACAATAAAAATGGCCCCTAGTGTATACACGTGGTGTGGGCCCCCCTGTAGGCAGTGCCCCTTGCGAACGGGGCTTAAATTCGACACAAAATTTTTTTAGGGGCAACCTTTTTTTTAGCTCTACTACTGGCCCAGGCGGGGGCCCCCAGGGTTGTGGTGCGCGTCCCCTCTTTGTGGTGCGGGCTCCCTTTTGTAGTGGGGTCCCCTAGGCTACAGCCTAGGTAGCCTATACTTACATGCGGCCCTGGTTATCTTATGATTTAGTCACAGAAAGGATAAAGTGTGAGAGAATGAATGTTGTGTGTGTGTGTGTGTGTGTGTGTGTGTGTGTGTCTGCGTACAGACTATTTTTGACTTATCCCATATCATTTTTACTTTGTACTATATATGTTACAAAGGGATCAATAAATACAATACAATACAATACAATGTACAAATTAGGGGAAAATTAAATTGCCACTAGGAGTTAAGATTCATTGCAATTAAAAGTAAATTTTTGTAAACGGTTTTCTTATTAGTATGAGAAGAGTGAAATATAAACTACATAAACGTATTAAGAGATGAAGTGGATCTTGGATTTTCACAAATCTACACATTTACTGACTTCCATTGCTGCGGATTAAAAAGTAAATTGTTGGCGTATCCATAAATTTTATATCCGTCGGCAGAATTAGGGAAAGGCTGGCAACAATTGAAATTGGAGACAGCAATGCTATTAGTTTTTGAGGGCAGAAATTGAGAGTGGAATTTTCACTCTGGACCATTAAGTATCTCTGCAGCAGAATCTAACAGCTGTTGTGGAAGAACGTTGTTATTTTGTTGTGAAGTTATATTGGGTTTTGTTGTCTCAAAACAACAGGAGGTGATATGTAGCCTATAAATGCTGTGTATATTCTGGAAGAGGTAGGTTTACAGTTGCTTACGGAATCGAACAATACAGCTTAACGTCCTACAGACACACACTAGCCTGCTTTTCGTATTGATTTGTAAAGAGTTGCGAATTAGCAGATTTTGCTCGTTAAGCTGTATGATTGACCACATGATGTTCACGACACCTTTCAATAAGTTGTGTTTGATCGTCTGAAGAAAAGTTGAGCAATTGCATTTACAGTAAGTAAACGTTGGTTGTAAGTGTTTGATTGCGGACGAAACCGAATAAAAAAGTCTTTTTTGCAGCAGTTACTGCGCATATGCATGTTTTATATGAAAATTATAACAGGCACGGGAACTTAAAACTGAAATACCATTTACTAGGTTTGTATTATACAGTGACTGCTATCAGTGTTTTTGTCTGTGTTTATTTATTATCTGAATATGTCGCTGCATAGCTTTTGAGGGACACGTATTTAATTGATTTCTCGAGTATTTTTTCCTTCCAAGTGTGAAAATTGATTTCTCGAGTATCTTTTCCTTACATTTTCAGTTAAATATGAAGTTCTAAAAGTGCATTTTATATTTAATATTTAAGGAATATGACTGATTCATACATTTTTGTGTTTAACAGACAGGAAATTGGAAAAGATTCGTTTTTCAGTCTAAGCTACATGTATAGAATTCACTTTTGTTTGTATCCACATGTTGCTAACAGAATTTTCCTGCACAAGTTTACTGATA
Source organism: Vandiemenella viatica (assembly GCA_031002005.1). Taxonomy (NCBI): domain Eukaryota; kingdom Metazoa; phylum Arthropoda; class Insecta; order Orthoptera; family Morabidae; genus Vandiemenella; species Vandiemenella viatica. The sequence continues at coordinate 15,544 of JARYHS010002128.1, forward strand.
AATTATTCACATGTGTTGCATTAGGTAGGGGTGTGTTTTTGAGTGAAGTTTTGTACATATGTTTCACACCACAGACTTATATTTTGCTCCAAATAATATAGTTGTGGTGATCTTATAAAATTCCTGCTCTTTAATTAGTTTTTAGTAATAACTGAAGATGATAAGATAAAAAATATTACTTAAATATTTCTATTGAAATATATACAGGTATATAATATAGAAGTTCTTTTCTGTTGTGTGGGTGAATTGTAACAAGTAATGTACTATTCCTTACTGTAATTGACACATAATCGTAGACCAAGGTGTGAGATTTATTGATATATTCTGTTTCATGATGAGAACAGTTTGTTTCACCACCAGCAGCCTCAGTGGTGGTTTACATTAAGTGGTATCTGTTCATGTTACTGTCGCTGTTGGTGCTTTGAGGCATGAGTATATCTTGGTAATTTACAGCTGGTAGAAATAAACAGTTCTGAGGTCAAACTAACTATTCTTATCAGTCTCAGCCTGGCTTGTAGATAATAGGCCTAGTAACTTCAACTCTCTTCCTTTTTTTGTTGCTGCAAAAATCACTGATTTT
>JARYHS010002131.1:0-15374 GCA_031002005.1 Vandiemenella viatica
GAATTCCTGAAATCACACCACGGGCCTTAAGAGGTCTGGTAGCTCAGTTGATGAAGGCGAGTGACTGGGGAGTTCAAGGTTCACGGTTCGAATACCAATCAGGGCTGAAATGTTTGCTGCCTTAATAACTGACCTTCCCCACTACCAAAGCTTCTCTTTGTCATGTGAAGTACGCTAGGACGCTCCGATGTTCGGATTCGTCGTAAAGTCCCCTTTACCCGGTAGGATTACCGGAATAGGTTAGCGTAGCCACGACAAAAGCGCACGCACTGCAAATCGATACTCTCAATCTGCGATCGAACTACTTTTCGGGGCTCTCCCTACCTACAATGCCATACGCCATTCTTCTTCTACTCCAGGAGAATGTAGAGGTATTTGTAATTCTATGCACGCTAGTCCAGTGCTTCGCATTTTTTTTTTTTTTTTTTTTTTCGAATCACCCATCTTTGGGGTACGTCAGATCAATCACTTCTTGGATGCTTTTCTTCTTCTCCCAGTATCTGATCTCTTCCTTCTTTCCTCTTCTGATATTTGAATCGGTTTTCTGGTGTTTATCGCAACTTGGAACCACTTACTTTTGTCTTTGGTCACGGTCTTGGCTGTACCATTCTTTAACATCACTTCGCATTTAATATATAAAATTCACTCAAAAAAAAAAAAATGCGTAACATGGATTGCTATCTACGCAAATTGATTCACATTGTCGTTAAAACGTTTACGAAACGGACAAAGTTATTTGTGCAACAACATTTTGGATGAAATGTATTTATCGCTTTATCGTGGTGACTTCGCCACGATATGTCGCATTGTATCTTAGCGTGATAAACGTTTTACACTGAGGTGACTAAAGTCATAGGATACCCTGCAAATAGCGTGTCGGTCCTCCGTTTGCCCGGTGAAGTGCAGCAACACGACGTGGCATGGACTCCACGAGTCGTTGGAAGTCCTCTGGAGAAATATTGAGCCATGCAGCCTCTATAGACGTCCATAATTCCGAAAGTATTGCCGGTGGTGGATTTTGTGCACAAACTGATCTCTCGATTATGTCCCATAAATGTTCGATGGGATTCATGTCGGGCGATTGCGGTGGCCAAATCATCCGCTGGAATTGTCCCGAATATCATCCTGGAAAATTCCGTCTTTGTTTGGGTACATGATGTACATGAAGTGCAAGTGGTCTCCCAGTAGCTGAACGCCATGTAAACACAGCTCACACCATTATGGAGCCACTATCAGCTTGCAAAGTGTCTTGTTGACAACTTGGGTCCATGGCTTCATGGGGTCTGCGCCATACCCGTACCCTTCCATCAGTTCTTACCAATTGAAATCGTGACTCATCTGACCAAGCTGCTTTTTTCCAGTCGTCTATGGTCTAACTAATATGGTCACGAGCCCAGGAGCGCCGCTGTTGGCGATGTCGTGCTGTTAGTAATGGCACCCGAGTCGGTCTTCTGCTGCCATAGCCCATTTCGCCGGACTGTCCTAACGGACACGCCCGTCGGACGTCCCGCATTCATTCCTGCGGTTAGTTCACGCAGTGTTGCTTGTCTGTTCACACTGACAAGTCTACGCAGGCGTCGCTGGTCGCGCTCATTAAGTGCCGGCGGTCGACCATTGCGTAGTCCATGATGGGAAATTATGCTTGAATTTAGGTATTCTCGGCACACTCTTGACACAGTGGATCTCGGAATGTTGAATTCCGTAATGATTTCCGAAATGGAATGTCCCATGCGTCTAGCTCCAACTAAGCATACCGCATTCAAAATCCGTCAATTCTCGTCGTGTGGCCATAATCACATAATCGACATTCTCCACGAAGCATTTGACCACAAATGAAAGTCCTGCCCAGGCACTTACCATTTATACAATTTGTAAGCGACACTACTGCCATCTATATATTTGCATATTGCTACTACATGACTTTTGTCACCTCAGTGTAAACACTTGGCTTTACCAAGTACTAAGCACATTTTCTACCACTAAGATGTGAATACTTGCAAATACAGATGTGTCAACTGAACTTATATAAATTCCGTGGCTGCGAATATTAGGTACCGGCTGGAGTTGCCTTTGCAAGATCGCAAAATTCCCTGTGTTCCTCCCCGATGTTCCTCTGTGCTTCTCTTTTCAATCAGGCATTTCAGGTCCAGGAACAAATTTGTCTTGCGCTCGAGATGTTATTGGCAGAGGACGAATTTAACAACAATTAATTTGTTGCTAAGCCAATAAATTATTTATTCACTACGAGATTCATCAAATAGTTGCTTCACACCGTATTGGATGGGTCTATCTCCCACCACATGACCTTTAAATGAATTTAGTACACCATGTGTCTTTCCCATACCTACAGCTGGGCAGAAAATCGTTAATTCGTTAATCGTTAATTAATGAAGTTAACAAAACTGCGAAAATTTAGCATTTAAGTTAACTTAAAAAATTTATAACGGTCTTGTTAACTTCCGTTAAATTGAACTACCGTTTACTTTAGTCCGTTACATCGGTAGTTGTCATCGTTTGCTTTGTTCGAATTGCATGCCATGCCACACTCTTCTTTCGACGAGGCGGAAGGCGAACGGGTGCCAGTGTAATGCGTATACAATTGTTATGCTAGCCATGGCGTGGGTGTGAGCTGGAAAGCTAGAGTTTTGGAGCGTCTCTATTTTACGTCTTCAAACCGGCGCGACGCTCTGTACTCGTTTCTAATTCAATCAGCGATTGATTTTAATATTTTTGTAATCAGGCTATACTAGCCTTTTCCAACCCTTCATGTGGTGCACCCTGTTTGCACGGACGAGGCTCTGGCGACTGAAACATTCCCGGTATAAGGAGTCACCCACTGCTTGCCAACGGCCTCCGAAAGGAGGGCGGAAGAGCGGGGAGAGGTCCAGGGCACCCTCTTGCCCTTGGAGTTGGAAACGGCCCCTAAAGGCTGATGAATCAAAAATGATCAACGGCATGGGGATGCAGAATGCAACGGGAAACTACTGCATTAAACACCCAAAGGGTATCCCGAGGACATGTAATCCTCTCAAATTACATATATCATGATGGCTTCTTCCTGGGTAAAATATTCCGGAGGTAAAATAGTCCCCCAATCGGATCTCCGGGTGGGGACTGCTCAGGGAGGAGTCATCAGAATGGATAGAAACATTCTACGAGTCGGAGCGTGGAATGTTAGAAGTCTGAATAGGGCAGGTAGGTTAGAAAACTTAAAAAGGGAGATGGAACAACTTAAGTTAGATGTTGTTGGGATTAGTGAGATTAAATGGAAGGATAAACAGCATTTCTGGTCTGGGGAACACAGGATAATTAGCACACAAGCTGTCAATGGAGTCACTGGTGTAAGATTTGTAATGAACAAGAAAGTAGGGAAACGAGTGAGTTATTATGAACAGTTTAGTGACAGGATTATTTTGATGAGGTTAGAAACTAAGCCCGTCCCAACCACATTAGTACAAGTATATATGCCAACGTCATAGGAAGATGACGAAGAAATAGAAAAAATATACGCTGAAATTGAAGAATTAATCCAATATGTGAAAGGGGAGGAAAATCTAATAATCATGGGTGATTGGAATGCAATAGTAGAAGAAGGAAAAGAGGGGAATACTGTAGGAAGTTTTGGTCTAGGAGAAAGAAATGAGCGAGGAAGCAATTTGCTAGAATTTTGTGAAAGATATAAGCTAGTAGTGGCAAACACACTGTTTAAGAACCATGCAAGATGGATATTCACCTGGAAACGTTCTGGGGATACAGGCAGATATCAGCTAGATTATATCATGGTCAAACAGAGATTCAGGAATCAAGTTCTAGACTGTAAAGCATACCCAGGAGCAGACATAGACTCTGACCATAATTTGATAATAATGAAGTGCAGGCTGAAATTTAGACGAATAAAGAAGCAGTATAAGCAGAACAGAGTGGAGGTGAATAAACTGAAAAAATCTAGCACGAGACATAAATTTGCATAAATGGTAGACTTAGGTCTAAGAAGTAACTCTGAAACGAGATCAACCGAGGACGAATGGAATGCATTAAAGACCGAAATAATGAGAGCTGGTAACGAAACATTAGGCTTTAGGGAAAAAGCTGCCCGAACACCTTGGATCACAGAAGAAATTTTGGAGCTGATGGATCAGAGGAGAAGGTACAAAAATGCTCAGGATGAAACAGGAAGAGAGCAGTACAGGCAATTTAGAAATCAAATAAATCGGAAATGCAAAATAGCAAAAGAAAAATTACGACAAGAAAAGTGTGAAGAATTAGAAAAGGAAATGGTCGTAGGTAAAGTAGATGTTGCATATAGAAAGATCAAACAGAATTTTGGAGAAATGAAGAAAAGGGGTATGAACATTAAAGCTGCCGATGGGAAACCTCTTTTAAGCTCAGAAGATAGAGCTAACCGATGGAAAGAATACATTGAGAAACTGTATGTTGGGGACGACTTGAACAATAGTGTATTGGAAAAGGAAGGTGATGTTGACATTGATGACTTAGGAGATCCTGTTTTGAGGACAGCATATAATAAAGCTCTGAATGACTTGAAGGCAAATAAGGCAGTTCTAATTGATAAGATCCCTGCAGAACTTCTTAAATCCCTAGGAGAGGAAGGAGTCGAAAGACTATTCAAGCTGATATCAAAAAGTTATGAAACAGGAGAAATTTCAACTGATTTTAATAAAAAATATCATCTTCACACTTCCAAAGAAAGCACAAACCAACAAATGTGAGAATTATGGCACCATTATTCTAACAACACATGCTTCAAAATGACTGACCACAATAATATACAGAAGGATTGAAAGGGTAGTAGAAGTGATAGTAGGTGAAGATCAGTTTGGGTTTAGGAAAAATCGCGGAACAAGGGAAGCAATTCTGTCTTTAGGATTAATACTTGAAGGGAGGATCAAGAAAAACAAAGATACTTTTATGGCATTTGTTGATTTCGAAAAAGCTTTTGATAATGTTAGGTGGGACAAGATGTTCAAAATTTTAAAGAAGTCAGGTCTAAAGTATCGAGATAGAAGAATACTCTATAAACTATATAAGAATCAGGTGGCTATAATAAAAGTAGAGAATTACGAGAGACATGCATCAGTTAAAAAGGGTGTGAGACAAGGTTGTAGTCTATCCCCGTTAATATTCAACTTGTATTTAGAAGAAGCAATGAAGAAAGTCAAAGAAAAATATCCATGTGGCATAAGTTTTCAGGGAGAAAAAAATCAGTATTCTACGATTTGGTGATGACATTGTCTTGTTAGCAGAGAGCGCTGAGGATATTGAGAAGTTACTGAATGGCATGAACAAAATACTGAAGAAAGATTTTGGACTGAATATAAATCAAAGCAAGACAAAAGTGATGAAATGTAGCAGAAATGATACCAATACTAGTAGATTATATATAAAAATAGGATCGAATGCAATAGGAGAAGTAAGTGAATTCTGTTACTTAGGAAGTAAAATTACAACCGATGGCCGAAGCAGGAATGATGTTAAAAGCAGAATAGCGCTAGCAAAAAGAGCCTTCATGAAAAAGAGAAATCTTTTAGTTTCAAATATTGATCTAGGAATTAGAAAGAACCTTTTAAAACTCTATGTGTGGAGCACAGCACTTTATGGTAGCGAAACATGGTCTTTAGGAATACTGGAAAGAAAGAAAATTGAAACATTTGAAATGTGGTGCTACAGAAGAATGCTGAAAATTAAGTGGACTGACAAAGTAAGAAATGAACGAGTTTTCGAAATGTTGGCTGAGAAAAGAAGTTTGTGGAAGAAGCTTAAAGAAAGAAGAGACAGGCTGGTAGGTCATATTTTGATACATGCTGGATTGGTTAATTTGTTAATGGAGGGAATGGTCGAAGGTAAGAACTGTGGAGGAAGACAGAGATTAGAATATATGAAGTAGATAATTGAGGACGTGGGTTGTAAGGGGTATGTAGAAATGAAGAGGTTGGCACAGGATAGGAAGGGATGGAGGATTGCAACAAAACCAGTCGAATGACTGATGACACCAAAAAAATCACTGCGAATCACCCCTGATGGATCAATATAATGTAAAAAAGTGTACACCTATAGCATTGCAAGACTACCTGTGATTTGCCTTGGATTGCACCCCTAACTTTTTGATATCTACAGTTTAACATTCAATCCTAATAACCGACAGCCCAGGCGTGACTCTTACGATCAAAAACAATTTTAAAAATCTTAGCCTCCATGGATATTTGAACCGCAGACCATGACCCAAACATTAGAAGCTAATGCTTTAAACCACTGAGCTACTGACCACTATACGGAAAAACGGTACAGAGACCTCCATATCCAACGCGTCTGTCTTTCGCCGTTAGTAATATTTCAAAATTATAAGACAAAATGTATTATTATACTGATAATTTTTCAACCAATGTAGACAGTATTTTTCTCCTTGTTTCAAAGGATAAGTGTGCAAAGTTTCATCGAGATCGGATGAAAGGTGTGGATTTGTATGAAGAACAAACAAATATAAAACAAACAAAAACAAACATACATACATTCATCTTTATATATAATGAGGGGTATTTCTAAGATGAAATTCTATTCTCTAGTAAATTAACAAATACCCCATTATCTAATTTTACTCAAAGTTTTAATATGTCATAGTTTAATTTATTTAGAATCTTTTAAGTCATGACAAATTTTCTCATAGGTTTACTCAATTAAGAGTTAATGATTTTTAAAAGTTACACATGTTGTGTCATCATGCTTTGATAACAAAATTCTGTTTTTCTCTCTTTAAATCTGGAATTACTGCTAAACTGTTAAATTATTATTAAATGACTTTTCTTCTCTCATTTGAGCCTACTTTTATCTTCCTAGCTCTTTTATTTAAAAATGTTCAAATTCTGTATTTTTTAAATATCTCCTTAAATAGAATTTTAAGAGCAAATAATACACACCTTAAAATGATTGTAATGTTATGCTTTGTTAGTGAAAATGAATGCAACAAAATTCATTATGTCAGAAAAACAAAATTATTGAATCATATGTTTGTTATAAAATTGGTTTAAATTAAATGTAAAAAGTGCTTTACTGTCAAGAAAATGGTTATAAAAGTTCTTTACTATACAACTACTGAGATTGTCCCCCTTCTAAATGTTTGGTAAGATAATGGATACATAACTAGGTTATGTTCTGAGCTAAAAAGTGCTTCACTATTAAGAAAATAATTATTAATATAGTTATGTTCTATATGAATTATGTGTAATAAGCCTCCTGCTAAACAGTTTAAGCGAGATAATAGGTATATAACACTATGTTATCTTGGTTGTCTGGGTGGATCCATGTCACTTATCAAAACCTGACATTTCAGCTATCATTCTGTGGCTTTCTCAGAGGACTGCCAGGCCTGTAAACGCTGCTACAAATATATAACTCCGAAGAGCACGGCTAACCGTTTGGAGTGATGTCACTGAAGCTCCCACCGCCAACATTGCCTGTCCAATGGGAGGCATGCATCCTGCATTTTCGTAAGCAATCATGAAATGCGTGGAAATCAAGAAAAAGACCAGATAATATGAATGGGGTCAATGGGTAAACTTGACCAATATGCTCATACTGCTTAGGAAAACTTGGGACACAAGACCCCATGGTACGGGTGCTTCAGTGACATCACTGCAAACAAATAGCGCACAATTTGGGAGCTATGTATAGGCAGCAAGATCTGAAGAATGCCATAGAATGATGACTGGAAACATCAGGTTTTGATAAATTGATGCAGTTCAACCCGGACAAACGAGGTTAACATCGATAACGACAGTGATAACCCACGTGATATCTAAGCTAATAGGACAATGTTTTGCAAATATGTCCATTTTATAATCTCATGTCTGATATTTACATTAAGCCCTCCCATCATCCTATAGCTTATTTACAGACTATACTTCCAATAATCGTGCTTACTGTTACCCAAAAGGAACATATTGATTGTTTGTGTCTGGATACATTAACTCATTTAAGATTGAATTACAGTAGACATAAATGTTTCCTTGTTGTAATGTAAGGTAAGTATTGTTTGATTTAGCAATATCCTTTTATAGATTAACTACCCCACTTCTGTTGAATTGTTAATTGAAATGCATATCGTATAGTTTGCTTCTAATTCATCTGTCCCTCTCAGATATTAATTTTATTGTCTTTCCATTTCTTATATGTTGTTCATTGTTTTTGATACTTAAATAACCGGGAAACTCCTGATTAGTGATGACTTCGAATTATAATTTAACATGCAATCCATACATGACTTAAGACTTGCATTTGACTACACACTGTTTACTAATTTGATATGGCCAATACTCCATTTTATACATTCTTGTCGAGTTCAAATATTTGGTCCATTCGAATACATGTTTTACAACTTTTAAATTCATGTGGCAAATAGTTTGTTTATATACACTCTTTTTTGAGTCCAACTTACCCATGTCATTGAGCATATCAGTTAAATTTAAAACAAATGAATCTTTAACAAAAAATTCTTGTCAGAGATTCTTGAATGATTTCGCAGATCATTTTAAATTATGCTATGCAATTTTTTGTATTATTTTTTTTTTTTTTTTTTGCTGTTGTCAGTCTTTATACGGTTGATGCAATCCTCGTCCCTTCCTATCCTGTGCTAACCTCTTCATTTCTAATACCCCTTAAACCCACACGTCCTCAATATCTGTTTCATATGTTCTAATCTCTGTCTTCCTCTATAGTTCTTACCTTTGACTGTTCCCTCCCCAAGCAAATTAACCAATCCAGCATGTCTCAAAATATGACCTACCAGCCTGTCTCTTTTTCTGTAACCTTCTTCCAAAACTTCTTTTCTCACCAATCATTTCCTAAACTCGTTCATTTCTTTGTCTGTCCACTAATTTTCAGCATTCTTCTGTAGAACCACATTTCAAATGATTCAATTTTCTTTATTTCCGGTATTACTAAAGTCCATGTTTCACTACCGTAAAGTGCTGTGCTCCACACATAGAGTTTTAAAAAGTTCTTTCTAATTCCTAGATCAATATTTGAAACTAAAAGGTTTCTCTTTTCATGAAGGCTCTTTTTGCTAGTGCTATTCTGCTTTTAACATCATTCCTGCTTCAGCCATCGGTTGTAATTTTGCTTCCCAAGTAACAGAATCACTTACTTCTCCTATTGGATCCAATCCTATTTTTATATTTAATCTACCAGTGTTGGTATCATTTCTGATACTTTCATTACTTTGTTTTGCTTTGATTTATATTAAGTCCAAAATGTTCCTTCAGTATTTTGTTCATGCCATTCAGCAAACTTCTCAATATCCTCAGTACTCTCTGCTAACAATACAATGTCATCAGCAAATCGTAGCATACTGATTTTTTCTCCCTGAAAACTTATGCTACATGAAATTTTCCCTTGACTTTCTTCATTGCTTCTTCTACATACAAGTTGAATATTAATGGGGATAGATACAACCTTGTCTCACACCCTTTTTAACTGATGCATGTCTCTCGTGATTCTCTACTTTTATTATAGCCACATGATTCTTATATAGTTTATATTCTCGTCCAATACTTTAGACCTGATTTCTTTAAATTTTGAACATCTTGTCCCACCTAACATTATCAAAAGCTTCTTCCAAATCAACAAACGCCATAAAAAGTATCTTGTTTTCTTTGATCCGCCCTTCAAGTATTAATCTTAAAGACAGAATTGCTTCCTTGTACCGGGGTTTTTCCTAAACACAAACTGATCTTCACCTAATATCTCTTCTACTACCCTTTCCATCCTCTATATATTATTCTGGTCAGTAATTTGAAGCATGTGATGTTAGACTAATGGTGTGATAATTCTCACATCTGTCAGCTTGTGCTTTCTTTGGAAGTGTAAAGATGATATTTTTATTAAAATCAGTTGGAATTTCTCCTGTTTCATAACTTTTTGATATCAGCTTGAATAATCTTTCGATTCCTTCCTCTCCTAGGGATTTAAGAAGTTCTGCAGGGATCTCATCAATTCCAACTGCCTTATTTGCTTTCAAGTCATTCAGAGCATTATTAAATTCTGTCCTCAAAACAGGATCTCCTAAGTCATCAATGTCGACATCGCCTTCCTTTTCCATTACACTATTGTTCAAGTCGGCCGCAATATACAGTTTCTGAATTATTCTTCCATCGGTTAGCTCTGTCTTCGAGCTGAAAGGAGGTTTCCCATGCAGCTTTAATGTTCATATCTTATTCTCATTTCTCCAAAATTCGTTGATCATATATATACAACATCTACTTTTCCTACGCCCATTTCCTTTTCTATTTCTTCACACTCTTCTTGAAGCCATTTTGCTTTTGCTACCTTGCATTTCCAATTTTTTGATTTCTAAATTGCCTGTACTGCTCTTCCTGCCTCATCCTTAGCATTTTTGTGCCTTCTCCTCTGATCCATCAGCTGCAAAATTTCTTCTGTGATCCAAGGTTTTGGGCAACTTGTTCCCTGAAGCTATTGTTTCTTTACCAGCTTTCATTATTTCAGTCTTTAATGCATTCCATTCGTCCTCAGTTGAGCTCCTTTCACAGTTACTTCTTAGACTAAGTCTACCATTTCTGCAGATTTTCTCTCGTGCTAGATTGTTTCAGTTTGTTCTCTTCCAGTCTGTTCTGCTTATGCTGCTTCCTTATTCGCTTGAATTTCAGCCTGCACTTATTACTATCAAATATTGGTCTGAGTCTATATCTGCTCCTGGGTACACTTTACAGTCTAGAACTTGATTCCTGAATCTTTGTTTGACCATGATATAATCTAGCTGATATCTGCCTGTATCCCTAGGACGTTTCCAGGGTATATTCATCTTGCATGGTTCTTAAACAGTGTTCGCCACTATTAGCTTATATCTTTCACAAAATTCTAGAAACCTGCTTCCTCACTCATTTCTTTCTCCTTGACCAAAACTCCTACAGTATTCCCCTCTTTTCCTTCTCCCACAATTGCATTCCAATCACCCATGATTATTAGATTTTCATCCCCTTAACATATTGGATTAAATCAATTTCAGCATATATTGTTCTATTTCTTCATCATTTTGGCATATATATCTCAATTTTGTCATCATCTCCCTGTGACGTTGGCATATATACTTGTACTAATGTGGTTGGGACAGGCTTAGTTTCTAACTTCATCAAATAATCCTGTCACTAAACTGTTCATAATAACTCACCAGTTTCCTACTATCTTGTTCATTACAAATCCTACATCAGTGAATCCATTGACAGCTTGTGTGCTAATTATCCTGTGTTCCCCAGACCAGAAATCCTGTGCATCTTGTGAATCCTTCCATTTAATCCCAACAACATCTAACTTAAATTGTTCCATCTCACTTTTTAAATTTTCTAACCTACCTGCCCTTCAGACTTTAACATTCCACGCTCGACTCGTAGAATGTTTCTATCCATTCTGATGACTCCTCCCTTAGCAGTCCTCACCGGAGATTTGATTGGGGAACTACGTTACCTCTGGAATATTTTACCAGGAAGAATCCATCATGATATATGTAATTTGAGAGGATTACATGTCCTCGGGATATACTTTGGGACTTTAATGCAGTGGTTTCCCAGTGTCTTCTGCATCCCCATGCCGTTGTTCATTTCTGATTCATCCGCCTTTGGGGACCATTTCCAACCCCAAGGGTAAGAGGGTTCCCTGAACCGCACACCACTCTACTGCCCTCCTTTCGGAGGCCGTTGGCAAGCAGTGAGTGACTCCTTATACTGGGATTTTCATTCGCCAGAGCCTCGTCCGTTCAAAAAGGGTGCACCACGTGAAGGAGAGGTTGACATTTGGTTGGAAAAGGCTAGTATAGTCTCTCCTGAACCCTTACACCCCAGTTAGTACATACAATTGGCCTGGATATCCAGTTTTGCGGATGAAGCATGTCTGCACCCAACCATTGATTTCATTTGAAAGTAAAGTGCTACAGAATAAGATACTATATTTTCTTATATACCTGTCAGCTATCATGCTGATGCCTTTTACATGGCCCTTTTATTCCAGACATAGGCAAATAATCCCCCTATTATCACATGTAAGGTAATACTTGCTGGCAAGAGGAGGAGATGCGCAGTCCAGTGATAGTAATAATCAGTTGTTAGCCAAAGACTTTAATTGAATCCCAAAGTAGATAATTATAAGAATGTATTGTTATTGGAAATTGTGGTGCATAATAAGAACTAGGAAAAATATAAGAAAACAAAAGAAAAGTAAAAAAATTAAAAATATAATAACTAAAAAAAATGTTGTAAGTTTTGTTGCTTCTATCTACCACTGTTTCAAATGATAGGACATTCCCATGGGTATTAATTGTCTACTTTCTAGTTTCCTCTCAGCAATACAGCGTTGTTCACAACTCTTATTTTATTATATATTAAGATCAGTGTCTGCACATCTTACTCCATTATCACATTGTCACCTCTTTTTATAGGTTATCTACACACCACCGTTTGCAATGAATCCTTAATGAAGTATATTTCCAAATATACTAGACTATGCGTCATAAAATATTGAGAAAGGATAATTGGCATGTGTAGATAGTTACCACTCCTCTCTTTATTTTTACTCCATCAGTCTCCAATATATTTAAATAAGTCATTATCATAGAGTAATGCCACACTTTAATATAATTACAACATAATATTTTGGGTTACATAAAGGCTTATCCCACAAAAACATTCTTGTAAAAATAGGCCAAGTTCATGTCATGTAGTGATAAAAAGTTAAGAGATCTTTTTCTGAGCCAAGTCTTTACACTTTAAGTGTGTATTCACTTCACTTTATGAAACCGACTAGTTTCTCTCGGTGTCATAGGTTGTTTATTTAGGCCACTATGCACACCAGTTTTAGTTAACCTATATACATAACTTAAATGTATTGCTTTATCAAATGTATTAATATGTAAAAGCCAAGATTTTCCCTCACCCGTTTTCGAATTTAACAACAATATATTATGCCTCATTTCAGTAAAAATTATAGACTTGCATAGTGCCAGGTTATACATTTTTTTATCCTAATAAATGATCTATGACACCAGAGAAAACCATTCGTTCCTGAAGTGAAGTCAATACAACACTGAAAGTGTAGACTTGGCTCAGAAGAAGATCTAATAACTTTTTGTCACTACATGAACACAAGACTGGCCTATTTTACAAGATAGTGTTTTTGTGAGATATCATTTCTTTTTTTTTAAGTTTATCGCATATTCTTAATCGCCGCTCAAATGTTGATTCCATTTGAAAATCGGTGAACAAGAAACATTTCAGAATTAAGATATCAATGTACATTACCAACGAAGCCCCACTCCTGAAAACAATGGTGTGCACCGTAGCTGAACAATTGCCATTAGTTCACTACCACCATAAACAAAATTACTAGTAACTTCTAAAACTAAGCTTGGAAACAATGTAAAATTAAGATATTAGCTAAACTTTCTGATCTCTATGCACTAAAAAAATTCTCAGACATATAGCTTCATCTGGAGCAACAGATATGTGCCCAGAATTTTTCATGTTTGGGATGATTATTAAATAATATGGGGAAAAACTCCAATATTAGACTTTTCTAATGTTTTAGTTGAAAATATAGGTGTACCAAATTACTTGTTTCTAGGATTGCTGGAAGTTGTAAGCTACCTTGAATCTGCAAATTATTAAAATAAAGTTAGTTTACAGGTAGAACAGGCATAGGTGAAAAGACGCAATACTATAGGCTTATAGCCATTACGCAGCTAACTAAGCCACAAAGTTAACTAAACGGTCATACAGATACTAAATCAACTTTAAACAGTAAAATCAAGCTTTAAACATACATAAACAGCCGTAGTAGAGCATTATCATCACAGAAATACAATTTCACTATAACACAACACTTTTTTCACTCTGACAGTTTTCATAATAATAATAGCTAAAGTAATAACTCTGGCTATAAAGATACTGTAATAAAGAGTTTAAAGTTATTTAAAGTTAAAAAATCCAGTATTGTAATTCATCAAGTAAATTTACTCTATCAACTTCATGAAAACCTATGTTCAAAGCAATATTAGCAGTCAGTTGATAGAGTGAGACTAACTTAATGTCCTCTAGCTCAATATACTTAAATTTTAGAGTGTCTTATATATTTAAAGATTGTTTTTCAAATAAAGGCGTTAAAGCCTCCATGTGGTCATAGAATTTTAATTATTACGAGCCCATCACATAAAGTCAGTGGAAAAAATTAATCTTCAAATGATAAAATAGTAACCTTTAAACGAAATTCTATAAAACTTCTTGTGTAAACTGAGTCTAATATAATAAGATGAAATTTCAGTTATGATGAAATCAGGAAGAAGATATTTCAGCAATTAAATATGAAGCATATACAGCAGCTGGGGCAAGATTAAAAGCTTCCTGAGTAGTTGGAAACCTGGAGAATCATTTGAAATATGTTTGAAGTCAACAGAATACTATTTGTGAAGACAGAAATTCATTATGACGTCATAGACAGCATGTTGAAAATATTTTTTTATACAGTCGTTTGGTACTAAACAAAAGCTAGCTTATTAGAAACCACCTGAGCTTGATTGAACTCTATGTTTCCCTAAACTGGCGAAGTTATTAAACAATTGCGTCTATCGTTTAAAAACACTTAAAGGTACTTTTATAGCGAATCCGTTTAAACCCACTGAAAATTTTATAAGGATTTAAAATGTTAGTTACAAGAAAATCAATAGACTGATAGTTTTTCAGAACACTAGAAACAGTATTAGCTGAAATCAGAGAACTATATTCCACTGTACTGTAACCCTACACCAAGGCTTACGAGCATATAAATAGGACGGCCAGAGCAGCCATCTTGGCCTTTTGTTCACTTGTTGGTGAGCACTAGATGTGGCAGGTTGTGTGGCGTGTGTGTGGTGCGCCAAACAGGAAGTCTAATAAGAAGACCATGGTTTTCCATAGCCATCTTGAATTTTGGCAGTACAGCAAACGTTAGTAACCAACAATGTCATTATCAAACTTTAACACAGGGGTTTCAGTCTGGTCTGGTTGCATTTCATAATCTACCATTATTTAAACTGGTAAAGAAGTTTCTGTAGTCTTCCGCTGTAATGTACGTGTAGTTATTTCAAGAATATAGTGTATTTTGACTTTGAAACAATAATAGTGACTTTCTTTTATGATGTTAACATAAACTTTCCTTGCTTGGGGTTGAACTCAAGATAAGTGGCGGCCATTTTAAGTCCATGCAGTTGATTTTCCAGTGGCTACAGACTACACGGTTAGAGTTAAGGTTATAAGCTGATATTTCAACCCCACTAAAGCGGTTTAGTCCCTTACAAAGTATAGTGGAATTTTGATGCCGGGATG